>VWZZ01005127.1:196541-257045 GCA_013399095.1 Psophia crepitans | reverse complement strand
GTAATAGGTGGCAGGGGGACGGTGGGTCTAGGTGGTCCTTGAGGTCTCTTCCGAACTTAATGATTCTGTGGTTTTATGCACGAAGAGATTCAGTGACGGATTCCCCCCACCCTCCTATTTTAGGAGTACAAAATGTTTATTTTGTGGATTGCCACATACAGAGAGCATTTGTTGTATTGCTGCTTACGTCTATCTAGTTTGAAGACATGAAATAGAAATGGCCCTCACCCTTCTGGACTGCAGTGAGTAATTAGATGCTGAAGAACTGCTGTCACCTCCCTAATTATCCAAAGCATAATTCAACCTGACAAAACAGGAAGTATTTTTCTGGACTTTTTCTCCTTAATTGTGATTAAGGTGCTGTATGTTGAGGAACAGCTGCTATACTGAGAGGTACGACCCCAGCTCTGACCACCAGTACCAATATGGTGATGCAGGAGGGGAAGCAAAGTGTCCAGCTTACCCCACCCTCCAGGAATACTGGTAATTCTTTTAAGGGTGCAAGTAAACCTTTAAAATATTATATCACAGTGAATTGCTTTGGTTATCATAGAATCTTTAAGGTTGGAAAAGACCTCTAAGATCATCAAGTCCAACCATCAACTCAACACCATGTTTACTAAACCATGTCCCGAAGTGCCATGTCTACACACTTTTTGAACACCTCTAGGGACAGTGACTCCACCACCTTCCTGCGGACCCTGTTCCAATGTCTGACCATTCTTTCAGTGAAGAAATTTTTCCTAATATCCTATCTAAGCCTCCCCAGGAGCAATCTGAGGCCATTTCCTCTTGTCCTATCACTTGTTTCTTGGGAGAAGAGACCAACACCCACCTCACTACTAGCTCCTTTCAGGTAGTTGTAGAGGGCAATAAGGTCTCCCCTCAGTCTCCTCTTCTCCAGACTAAACAACCCCAGTTCCCTGTGGGAACTCTTCCCCTGTTCTGTGCATCAGACTAGAATGAATGTCTTGGCTTATTAATATTTCACTAAACAATACAAACAATTAACTTGCATCTCTTAAAATACAAAAGAGAAAGCTGGAACAAGGAAAAACTGGTGTGAAATTAATACTAGGCTCCTATGAAAGTCAAAAGGCAAAGTTAGATCAACACTGGCAAAACCTTAAACTCTTTTTGTCCTGTGCTCATTAACTTTACATGGGTTGATCTGTGAGATGTCCCATGCTGAACAACCCATAGAGTGTAGAAAATATTTTTTCCAATTAAGTATTTTCCTAACTGGTGTGGAAACAAAATCTGACATCAAAATCTAAAGCATCAGCCTTGAGGCTATGATGGTACAAAAAATGCATATTTACAACCAGTGAGATTACTTCACTAGCCTGTTATATTCCAAACAGTCAGATGTATTTAAAAGATGAATTTTCCACTTGGCTGAATATGGCAATATGCTCTCAAAACTCTTTCATTACATTTCAAATCTAATGTGTATGGAAGTGCAACTGTAATGCAGTGATTCTTCCTGTAGAACTATTCGTGGACTTCTTGAATTCATGTAGCTTTAATATGATTGCTTACTTGCCATTAGGCAAAACATTGGGACAGGAGTGGAGCAGCAGCTTTATCCTTCACAGACACCTTGGGGCTGAGCAGTTGAGCACTATAGAAGCATTTCCAGTTCAAAGATCTGACAGACCAGTTCTTGACAGCTCAAAATATTTGGGGGTATATCTGTTCACCAGGATTAGAAGTTGTCTGACCTGATTTTACTCTGTCACACTAATGAATGGCGGGAAATGGAGAATGATCCTACAAAAGCTTGTGCCTGGTTTATCCTAATGTAAAGTCCTGTAGCAGAAGGCCAGAACAGTAGTACCTGGAAGGCACACGTTATCTCCACACTAGCAAGACCAAGTTCTTCTGCCAGGCCATCACTGTACCTTGTGCCTTTCATATTCCTTTCACTTTTCTATTTGTCTAGGATTCAGAAATGGTGCTTCAAAGTATGTCAGCTGTACATACCAGCTTCTGTAAGTACCTCCCTCTTCCCATGGCACTATATGTTACAACCACTTCTCTCCTTTCCACTTGCACAACAAATCTCAGTAACAAGTCAGCTGGGTTAGTTGTAAGTGTAACAGTAAGCTTCAGTGCATCTTTGGGGTACTGAAACTAAACCTAATTGATGTAAGTATCATAGAAAAATAAAAAACACTGATACTTCAAGCAGATGTTTAACAAGAAAGAGGGAAAAGCCTAAGACTTCATCTTCTTGGAACTTGTCTTCAAATTAACTTGTGTTTCTACATTGTTCAGTCTCATGTACAAGATAGTGTTGTAAGGGAACAAGCCACTTGGGAATGATGTAGCAAACTCAACCATGACTACTACAATTCAGGAGGGAATCAACTGGACAGTTTCTATTAGGAACCATTAGATAGCTTAACGGAAAAACAATAGTATTCTTCCTTGCCCCAGATCTTTCAGAAAAATCAAGCTCATTTAGGGGCTCCAAGCAAATAGAAAGAAAGTATGTGAAGGCAGTATTTTAAATCATCAGTGTTTTGGGAAATAGGTTCTTCTCTAGTAGCAATGGATTTTTCTGTTGAAATAAAATGTGTGGTTATATAAGCAAACATTAGTCCTCCAAGCAGGACTCCTCAGGAGTGCCAGCAGGTTACTGCTAGCCTATGTCAACAGAAAGTTGTGCCATTTTTTGTATCATCTTGGTCAGACTGGTAACTCTTGGATAGAGGAGAATATAAAATCACTACTCTAAATATCAGAGTTGATGCATAGCCAGAAAGTCTCCTGTGCTTTGTGGAGAAACTAAAGTACCTCTACTGACTGGAAAATGAGTATTTAGCTTTAGGCTTTTAGTCCAGGACAATTTAACACCAAATATCATCTTTCATTCATGGACTTCAAGGAGTTTAATGGAAGGAAAGGGAACAACCATTCATCACCATCTGTTCACACAAGCATCAGTTGGGATACACTAGCCAGGGTGACCAAGAGCCCTTCCAGCACACCATACCCCAGAGAACAAAAAGAAAGGCCTTCTGAAACCGTGCTGTTATAAGGAGCTACTTTCTGCTTCCATTTAAGCTGATGGCACGATTTCCACTCTCACTGTTGTGAACAGGTTTAGACACCACCTGGGAAACCTCCCTGACTGGGGAAGTCAGTGGTGGGTGCAGCTCTTTTTCCCCATGTCAGGACTGCACTGCACATCATTTCATAAACCAAGAGTTGAAAACAATTCAGTGGCTCATGCAGTTTCCAAACATAGAGCTGTTTTAAAATCTGTCTTGTACATCTGCCGAAAGTTCAATTCACTGATTCAAACACCACATTCTCTTTCAGACTACTAGCAGTGTCAGGTAGTTGTGTGGTTGAAATCACTGAAAAACACAGAAGACCTATGCCAAATGCATGACTTGGTGAGACTGCTTGTCAGACAAGAGCATCCAAAAGGAGAACTTTTGGACTAAAGCTGCTTCCTTCAGTTTCCTAACTTCTGCCTCAGGTCATGCTTTATCATAAACTGAAATCAGGAACGCTGGCACACCGCTTTCCTCTGGGAACTACTCTGTGATACCTGACATTGGTCCACCCTGCATCTTTGCCCAGTGTTGTCTGGTCCCAGCAAAATGCATACAGACATTGACACTGACGGACAGAGGACTTTATGTGCAAGCACTGAAGTCAGATTTAGATGGCAGTCTTTCAGCTTAATTTCACTTTTCACTGTGAAGCCTGTTTCTCGTTAAGGTTTAAATATAAGGACCTTCTAGAGTATCTTTCCTCTCTCTAACAGGCATTATCAAGAAGCATGGCACACTACAGGGAGTCTGTCCACATGGCGCAACTGATGTGCCTCATTCTGTCATGAGACTCCTGACCTTTACATGAAAAAGTCCTTGGCTCACTGTTCAGCAGTGCAAGTGCCACAGATGTAAAGGAGATTTTACTGAGACAGTGGTTTGACGCTGTGTCTTGTCCTGTGGCTCTATATAATACAGGGGTTCAATCCAGAAACCTTATTGCTAGGCATAAGTTTCATTATCATAACAGATGTTCCCAGGCAGTTCAAAGTTTCAACTCTTGTTCGCTAGTTCCTGGTAAAAGTTCACTTCATCTCAATAACAAACCTGTTATTTNTGTTTGAACTTCTCAGCTTTTAACACCTTTTTTAGAAAGAGCATGCTCAGCTATTCAAAGACTGTTAGTAAATGTAGCTTGATTGCTAGGAAACCACTTATTGCGTTAAAATGCTAAACAGCATCCACAGGCTGCTGTTAGTGTCTAATCTGCAATTTCTATTATTGAATGTCTGTGTTAGCATACCCATCAGGCACTGATCTCCTCCATTGTCAAAAACAGACGGAAGCTAACTTGTTCTTGGATGAGTGATTCTCCAGGAGAACAAAACACAGGACTTTTACAAGACAGCAATCTCTCAGGAGGTGGCATTCTATTATGAAAGGCTATTCTATTACTAAATGTAGTAAATCTATGGCTGCTGAACCTCTTGGCATGAGAAAATAGGAAAGAGTTCAGTTTATGAACAAGGTAACACACTTGCTTAGAAAATATACAGTCGTATATATGAGCAAACACTGAGTAAGGCCAGTGTGGCGTCATGCCACAACCTTAGATCAAGTCACTACTTGCTCTAGCTTGCTCTGAAGTCAGGCCGTGAGTGTATGCCACAGTAAAATGACACCCAGATGGCTAGGAAATAAAGACTTGTTTATGTTAGTGGTTTATACTTTGTATGTTAGAAAGGATTATTCTTTTAACATGGGAATTCATACCTTACAGGGAATAGTACAAGTCCTGGTAAATAAGTTTTAATAAGGGAGAGACACACTGTTTAGGTATGATCGACATTCTTATTATAATTTTTGAACATAGTTAAAGTTCAAAGTTTCTCACGAAATTAAGTCCTTATGTCTCCGGCTTTCTTCACTGTCTCAGGCCTTCTTACCTCTTTTCCTTCAAACAGCTCCCTTCAAAGCCATTGCTGATCTGGATACGAGTCTTGCTTTGCGTTGCATTTGCAGGGTGCATCCTTCTGGGTTTCATACACTAAGAAAATTATTTTTGCAAGCCTGAAGCAAAAAACAACAGAGCACTGATTCAGTTCTATGCTCAGCTTCTCAGCAGTCTTTGTCACTTTTTTTTTCCCCAGTATGACTTTATCAGAACATTCCTGAAGGTTTAAGAGAGGAGTTACACTTTCAGTCGATAAAAGTCAGCTTTGTTCCAGGCATTGGCACTTTAAAAACATCATACAACATCCTCGGTGGAAAACGGCACGTTTCAAAACTAAACATGCATTCTGTGGCATGAATACTAACATATAGTTCATGACTGGATCTTAATATTGCAGCAGCATGTCCTTCAGATGTTTTAGGAACGTTAAGATAAGGGCTTCACTGCCCACATTGCTCTTCAAGAGCAGAAACATTACAGGGTTTAGATTTCATGTGTAATGCTAGGTTTTCTTCTGTAAGATGATGACAGCAGAGCTCAAAGCCGTACACAAGAGTCAGCCCACCGTTCCTGTCATTACAGTACAGTCCCTAGCAAGCAGCCAAACACGAAAGTGGAGGGAGTGTCTAGTAGGTCCTGCTTTCTGTGTGCAAAGCAGAGAGATACCAGTTTGTCACAATCAGACAGTGCCAAAATTGACCCCACACTCAAGTGGTCCTCCTCCAATATGTAGCCACAAAACTTTTTCTTCCCATGAAAGGAAGAGCCACTGGGAAAAAGCCTTCCTTTGAATCAGAGCGTATACTAGTGAAATCTTCATAGAGACACGATCTGTGCATTTACAGGCTGTGTGCTTCAAAGGCAATTCAGCTAAAACCAGAACATTAGAAAGGCAATTTGCCCACCTGAATTGAAATACCTATTTTGTTCACTTCTTTCATTTAAGCGCTTTACAGCCCTCTTGTTGGTAACCACATCCACAGCTATTATTTGGACAGCAGTGAACCTGACATTGCTCGTCTGCCCAGTGCTCTCATAGTGAAGGTCATTCTGCAGCTCAGAACACTGTGCAAAGAAGGGCTAACAGTATGCTCGTCCTCCTCCTTACCTCTCTGTAGGAAAGCTTATCACAGCTGGAGACATAAACCAGTCATCTAAGACACCACTTGTTTGTGGTAGGGCAAACAAAGAGAAAGCAGTCTTCCTGATTCAGTGTTACCAAAAAAAAAAAGGCTATCAAAGCCTATCAGAGCTAACTCGACCTGTTGCCCAATTGCAAATCACCGCATGAGGATGGCACATTTCAAAATTGGTGATTAAATCAAAGCCAGATTCTTGCCATATCCCATAGTTTGTTAATTCAAGACTTTGCAGTATGCCTGCTCCTCAGTTTAGCACCCTGACAGTCATCTCCGCTCTGGATATAAAAGGTACAGCATGATAAAACTTGACACCAGCAATTATCTGTATGTTTAATGTTGCATGAGATATCAAGCAGTACAAATGAGTTTAGCCCGTGAAGGACTGAGTCTTGATACGGTTATTTTAGTGGCAGTAGAATAGTGGGTTAAATGTTTAAGGAGAAAGAGAAAAGCCACTGAATTGTTCATGGTCCCCACCAGAGGTACACTAAGACTATGGGTCGCTGACATACATAATGGGTAGGAATGCACATAACACAAGATTAAATTAAGTGTTATGAACTCAGATGTTTGTATAACTAAGGTCTGCTCTGCGGGCAGATAACACGTACACCTGCCATGATTTTCCAGCATGTTCAGAAAACCATGTTGTCCTGGACTATCGCCGTTCCCTGTAAGAGACACGTTTACAAAACAGGTGATTAACCAAGGTGTGCAGCCTGTAACATTTAAATTGTGGTTAAAGCAGTACTTTCCTAGATCAAGCACATTACAAGTCTCATTGTTTATGTCAGAAGAGATTTCTTGAAGCTGCTTGGTTACATTTAAGAACAGTGTGTAGGTTGATAGCTTTACCTGAAGGTAAATACTCTATCCTGTTCCAGCTGAGCAGCTGGATATGGATGTACTTGGTATCTCTGGACATTTCTCTTCATTGCAGAGAAGCACAACTCGTTTTAGGGCTGACTACAGTTCCATAAATATTAGCAATTTTCGCAGAGTCTTTGGACATGTCATCTTCCAGTTTTCCCTTCCCATTACCTTTCTCCTCCCAGGCCTGTATGCTATTGTATGTAGTGTTATACATCTGACTATGTATGTCAAGGAAAATGCAGGACCTTATAAGATCTCCATCACTGCAGCAGGGTTGGGGTGGGGGTAGGGGTAAGGGTTAAGTTTACCACCTTTCACTGCATCTATGTTGAGTCCAGTCCAAGAGAAGAAAGTCCTTATAATCTGTGCGGACTTTTGCTTGTATTTGTTTTTTTGCTGTCAAACTAATAACCGTGAACTGTCCTTTGACCCTTGCCATAGGAAGCTGGCCAAAGGACAGCTCTGTAAGAGCAATCCTTGGTTTTCCCTCAAGCAGAGGCTTTTAGAGTTCAGAACCCAAGATGCTATTTTAAAAGCAAGAGAAGTGCTGCAGGACAAACAACGCATTTGTATGCAGCATAGTATTTTCATTTTATCTCAAAAAATCCCCAACCAAAAACTCTTGCGTGCTTTGCACCAAAGCATGCAAGCTTCTCTCGTGTATTGTGGGCAGGTACAATCCTACAGACACATCTGAAAAATTGGCTAAACTGGTTTTATATGACAAGCTATACTGAGAAAAGAGTGGGAGACCCATAACAATCAATTCCAGTGAATTTTAGTGTGGTTTCCAAGCAAAGGGAATACATTAACAATACAGGCTAGGTCAGAAAGACAGTGATGTATCTACAAATAAAGTCTGTTTGGACTACAGGACTTTATTTTGAGCACCAGAATAAAGTACTAAAGACTATCTTCTAAAAAAAAATAAAACAACACCAAGAATTACCTCAACTAAAACAACCTATAGAGCAGTATGTGTGCAATCAGATCCCAGAAATTACCCCTGAGGAAATCATTGTCCTGATGGTTATAAAGATGGGCAAGAGAGGGCATCTGCTTTTCTCCTGGCAGCACTGTTTCCAGGCCAGGACCATATAAGCACCACAGTTTTTCAAAACAAGGTTAGACAAATTACACCTTGCCAGAAGTGCACACTGTGGACTGGAGGGTAAGGACATGTATCCTTTCTATATCACTAGTTTTTCTCTGCAGAGGGGCTTTCAAAGGACCAGATTAAGCAGAAAAGCCTCGTGCACTGTGCAACATTTCAACTGTGGCAGAGGCAACACTCATTTTCAGAAGTAGGAATCATCACCAGGAGATTAAATAACCAAAAGAAAGAGGGATAGGATCTAATGATAAATCCCTTATTCTAAGTCAAAGGCCTAGACCATGGTTTCCCCTTACCTACTGCCCTCTGAACCAGCTGTAAGCTGAAATGCCTCACTAACATTTCTGTTGATAACAGAGTAGGTCATTGTAACCTTTGCAACACGCAGACATAGCTGAAGGCACTTTTGAGAAGAAGGAGTTAACACGTAGGATGCATATTCTGAGCTGTGTTTTCATTGCCTGAGAATAAGATAACTGGGGGTTTGAGAGCAGAAGGACCATCCTTGAAACTTTGCAATGTATTTAATTAGAATGAGGTATGCTTAGATAAGATGTAGCAAAGGAATCTTGAATAGAGGAACACTTGTTAACAAAGAGATTTACATCCTTGAGAGTCAAAAGTCAGCAGAAACTCCTCTAATTGGTATCCTTAACATGAACTGTCTCATTATAATATGAAAACCACACCTCCAGTGCTAAAAACTCCCCCTCCCCAGATATAGACCCCTACTCACTGAACATGCGTAGTGAATTTAGGAGACACTGTGTTTTTAAATCGAAGCGAGCAAAGAGTTGACCGATTGTAGTTTAGAAAGTATGAATACGTACAGGTTATTCTGATAAATGTATGAATATGCATAAGTTGGGCTAATAAATGTAAACTAACTCTAACTCTCAGCGTGCACGACAGGAGGAGTGATCCCCCGTGCATCCAGCGCTGCAATAAAGAATGCCGCTTTCTAAAACTCCAAAACGAGTCTTAGAGAGTTCTTCTGCCGGATTTTACGGTAACACAGCAAGGGCAGTCCATGTTTGGCTTCTCAGCTGGGATGCCTGAATTTGGATCATGCCACCATGCAGGACAGACCTTAGAGCAGCCCAGGCAGTTGTGAAGTGATCTGGAGACCTTCCTCCCATGCCAAAACCAAAACATATGAATTAATGAGGGGATCAAAATCGGCCACAGGCCTTCAAAGCTACAGCTGAAGCTACATCCTTTCACGCCCACAACAGTACCCTGTTCGAACGTGGGAAAAGCATGTGGGTACCTGCTGTTCCACAGACTTTCTGTTTTACTGCATAAATGACATGGGTCAGTGAACCTACAGGTCAGCTCAGCGTGTTCATACAACTCCTTGCCCACCCAAGGGTCTTTGTCAGAGCTGAAATAACAAGGCTGAACATAAAAAGATGCAATATAAATGCAAAGTATGTGTATGTGGAGTGGGTGGTAAAGATGGGAACAAAAGACATTTATCTATAAATCCTTTTACACACAAGACGCTGTTTCTTGAAATGACTGTTTTTCTGCTACAGTTTACCTACCACAGCAGACTCCCAAGAACATCCCTGGAGTAATATCTGTAGACATAACATTCTATGCATTATTATTATTACCCTGGCAAAGGTTATTACAGCAAAGATTGCTCCTAGTCCAACTGCAGAGAAACGTTGTTCTTTCCCCTGCAAAGAGTGCCGTGTTTGGGTTGTCTGTAAAACAAGGCAGCAAGAGCACTTCCACCCCCTAGAAGCCCAGTACTGGCTTTGGAGAGCTGACCAGTTCTTACAACTTAGTATTTCCCCACACAGAATTAGAAGAGGCAATCCTGAACAAACAGCTGCCTTGGAGCTAAGGAGCAAAATATCTCAATGAGATGTTGTTTTGTCTTTAAAGTACTATCCAGGGAGATGAAGAGAGGAATTAATTCCAGCCCTTTTGGTAATGAAACTTTTCAAATTAATAGTAATTTGCTTTGGAATAAACCTTCCAGACTGGACATGTAGGCAAGGTGCTTTTGTAGCAAAGATCTCCCCCCAGTTTTGCCTGCAAGAGTTCCAGGGATGACAGGATTTCAAATGTGTCACACACAGTAAGAGTATGTGGTGGCTTTCCAGACCTGCTGGAAAACAGAGGAAGCCAAGTCTTTCAGACATAAAACAGGTCCACGGCCAGGAAGACAGGTTTTGCACTGCTGACCTCTGGCTAAAGCAGACTGTTTGCAAGATTACATGCAGACTCACACACTGAACAGCCAAAATCAGGGTCTTGCATTCAAGAAATAATGTTGCAATACTGCAGCAGCCAAGTAGCAAATCTCAGTGTGAGACCTCAAAGGAGGGAAAGGGTGAGGAGTTAAAACTGAAGCAAGAGTTATTTGACTCCCTTATAGCCATTATGAACAGCAAGACAACTGTAGCAAAGTGCCCTGCCCAGCAGCAAGCACTGAAGTGCTTGTATCCTGGTGTCTGCTAAGAACTCCTTACAATGACATGGCGGATGCCCGCTATTGAGTCCACCTCCTGTGCCCTGGATTTCTCTGAGTTTGGAAAACATGTGCCAGTCTTTGGTCTGCTCCTTCATACCCATTTCAAGCTGATAATCCATCTTTCCAACCTGTTCCACCTCTGTGAATCATTAGGATTAGATCACCATGCTTCCTATTTATCTGGTTGTCTTATGGTTCCTCCTCTGTTTTCTGCCTTTTGCCGTGATCTTTACAGATTCGCAGATTCACAGATTGGCAGGGGTTAGAAGGGACCTCTGGAGATCATCTAGTTCAAACCCCCTGCTGGAGCAGGATCACCTACAGTAACTTGCATAGGATTGTGTCCAGGTGGATTTTGAATATCTCCAGAGCAGGAGACTCCACAACCTCTCTGGGCAGCCTGTGCCAGTGCTTTGGCACCCTCAGCATAAAAAGGTTTTTCCTCATGTTGAGATGGAACTGCGTGTGTTCCAGTTTGTGCCCATTGCCCCTTGTCCTGCCACTGGGCACCACTGAGAAGAGCCTGGCCCCTTCCTCTAGTCATCCACCCTTTAGAAATTTATAAGCGTTGGTAAGATCCCCTCTCAGTCTTCTCTTCTCCAGGCTAAACAGACCCAGCTCTCTCAGCCTTTCCTCTTATGAGAGACACTCCAGCCCGCTAATCATCTTGGTAGCCCTCTGCTGGACCCTCTTCAGTAGTTCCCTGTCTTTCTTCAACTGGGGAGCCCAGAACTGAACATTGTACTCAAAATGTGGCCTCACGAGGGCAGAGTAGAGGGGGAGGATAACCTCCCTTGCCCTGCTGGCCACGGTCTTCATGCACCCCAGGATACCCTTGGCTTTCTTGGCCACGAGACCACACTGCTGGCTCATGGAGAGCTTGCTGTCCACCAGGTCTCCCAGGTCGTTTTCTGCAGGGCTGCCTCCCAGCAGGTCAACCCCCGACCTGTACTGGTGCTTGGGGCTGTTCTTTTTCCTAGGTGCACAACCCTACACTTGCCTTTGTTGAATCTCATTTGGCNGAGACCACACTGCTGGCTCATGGAGAGCTTGCTGTCCACCAGGTCTCCCAGGTCGTTTTCTGCAGGGCTGCCTCCCAGCAGGTCAACCCCCGACCTGTACTGGTGCTTGGGGCTGTTCTTTTTCCTAGGTGCACAACCCTACACTTGCCTTTGTTGAATCTCATTTGGCTCCTCTCTGCCCAATTCTCCAGCCTGTCCAGATCTCGCTGAATGGCAGTGCAGCCTTCTGGTGTGTCAGCCACTCCTCCCATCTTGGTGTTATCAGCAAACTTGCTGAGGAACACTCTGGCCCCTCACATCCAGGTCATTGATGAATATGTTGAATAAGACCAGACCAAGCACTGACCCCTGGGGCACACCACTTGATACAGGCCTCCAACTAGACTCTGTGATGCTTACCACAACCCTCTGGGCTCTGCCATTTAGCCAGCTCCCAACCCACCTCACTGTCCACTCATCCAACCCACACTTCCTAAGCTTACTAACAAGGATGTTATGGGTATGTTAATGGCTTGAGTCTTTATTCCAGCCTAGAAGTAGGGTCTTCCTTTAGGCTGTTTTTCCCACTCTGTGTGCCCTGAGAACCTGCACACACCAGTGTGCAGTGACATACTGATCTAGGTGGAATCAAACAACATACGCCATTAGTATAGCTGCCTTCTGCTGCTCGTTCCTGCTGCTCCTCATTCCTTCTGCTGCTCCCAGAACCACACGTGTCCATTCATGTCACTCTTAGCATTTCTATCACAATACACAAGTTTGTCTTGGTAGTGCTACCAGCCCTAAAGGGGTCTTCTGGGTGTCTGGGAGGGAAGAAAAAGACTTTTTACTTTCTTAAGGATTTTGAGAGCTTGGTTTTGGCACTTTCCAAAATTTTTAAGTTTGACTGAAATCTATAACTTTCCTGCTGTTTAAATAAAGATGATGATCAGTTTAACTCTATTCACTGTAAATGCTTGGGAACACAGATTGTCTTGGCAGTGTGTGATTAGAGTGCTTGGCACAAGGTGTCACTGATTTTCTCAGGTACATCTCAGTGCTACAGACATACTGAGCTCTTGCAGGTAGGTAGAGAAACCTTTGGAGTGGGGATACACAAACCACATAAATCCAACAATTCTGTTTCAAGGGACTATTTCTACCATACATGTTTTGGTATGTAAATATCAGCAAACCATTATTACAGTTCATGTGCAAACACAGCTTGCTATCCTACTATTTTTTCTTAAGTACAGAAGCAGCAATTACCACCTTATGTGATTCCTTGCTTTTTTGTGCCATTTCTCACTGTCTGTGCAAGCTAGGATATTTGAAGGAGGGTGGTTTTTTTTTTTTCTCCTCCCCTTGTAACTGAGTGTTGTGTTCGAAAGGAGTGTTTGGAACAAGAGAAGAGAGAGGTCTTCTGTACTCTCCTCACTGTATATTTCATTCCTGACCTAAATGAGCAGCCTTCAAAGCATCAATGCAGTGTTTGTGTTCTCCCCTCTCAAGCCTTGAAGTCTGCCTATGGGTTAATATCCACAGTGTCTGTTTTACTCAGAAGCCATTTAGTCACAAGGAATAGGTTAACAGTACTTTATTATTTCTCTCTGGCTACTGAAAAGCCATCACCAGGAATGACTCTCTACCACTGTCTATAGAGACTGGAGAAGAACCATTGGATGCTGAGTTGCGCTAGGTTCAATTCCTTTGGTCACTAGTTCACATTAAAGACAAGTCAGAGGCACTAGCACTCTGCTCACCAGAGAGGGATGACCATCTGCACCTTGCTGGCTTTGCCCCACAGTCCAAGTGCAGAGAGGAGGGAGGAAGCAGAGCAAGGAGCAGCAAACAAAAGCAGCAAAGTACTGAAAAAGCTGTGGGTTTTTGTATACTGCCTAAGATTAAAATTTCCAATACTTCTCTGTATTTCTTAATTTTTACTGCATTTGAGTGGTTTTCTCCACTTGCAGTATTTCAGAATTATTGCCCATTCCTGCCCTCAATGCTCAGCTCTAATGTTAAAGTCTAGATATATGAAGTGACATCATTTTAACTATGTATAGAGAGGATGTGGATACAGTGGGTGTGAACCATTCCAACACATTAGTGCAAGGGCCTGCAAAAGCCATTCTGAGCGCCTCACCTGCAACTTTGACTCAGACGTTACTCCAGGATAAGTATTTAATGTGCTAAGTTAGAGCACCCAGAGAAGTTCTCAATATGCAAAGTCTGTATCATAAAATTGTATTTGTTTATGCTGTTAAAATATTGCCACAGAAAAACTAAGAATTGTCAGAATCAGGGTGCTTAAGGAGCAGAGGATAACTAGGCCCTTGAATGGCGAATTGAGTACTTGCTGACCCATCATGCTGTTGAATGTCTCTACATTAATTTGAATCGTATTAAGTCCATATTAGGTATTTACTACAATGCACCAACACAAAAACACTGCTTTTATACAGCCACAAGTAAATGCTTTTTTTGTTGTTTGGGGTTTTTTTATTTTTTTTTGTTCTACTTTACATTGTTCACAGAAGCCTAGACTTTAATCAGCATTTGTATGCAGGAGACTCTGTAGCTGTATTGAAGTTCTACAGCTTAGCACACTCTTACTAAATCTTCCAGGAAGGGACTCTAGCTTGTATCTGAATAAGCAAGTAGATACAAAAAACAAACGCTAAGAAACAGTGATGGATATTGCACAAAAGCATTGGCACAGATTGCTCATCTTTTTTTTGATATCTGGAATCATACACAACTTGAGGCTATGCTGATTAACTATTGGAAGATCTGAGAGGAAGCTGTCTGAGTGCCCTTAGTATAGCATATTCAAAGTCTTGATATAAGGTATGGAGATTCTGTGTAGCTTATTTATAGTTATTCTGAATTATAGAATTTTCTTCACAGACTTGAAAAGGTACGTGCATTCTTCTAAATATGAGAATTAAATTTGTATGCAAAATTATCATTCAAAGGTAATTTCACAAGAAAAGCTGACTTTGCATATAACCTCACGTACAGAGATATCAAAAATCCTCTCTATCTAATTTTAATTGTAATGTTGATGATATTTGCCTAAAAGAATGTGCAAAACCCACAGTTTATAAAGAAAGAACAGTCATCCTGTCCTATATACAGAGTAGTTTCCATATTGTTGTTGTAATGGAAATTTGTTTTGTTTTGTCTGTATTTCATTAAATCCACATCATCTTAGGGAAAATTCAGCTGGTCCAGTAAAGATGTTATCATTTTAACTTGCAAGAACTATTCCTTTTTTCAACTTAAGCTGTTGTGCAGAGCCATCATTTGTCTCTTTATGTAAGATTTATAAAAGCAATATGTAATACAATTGTTTTAATGAAAACAACTTTGTGTTTTCTCAGGTATTCCAGGATTGGTTATGTATGAATCCTAAGGTGCCCTTACACTGCCTGGAACAAGTCAAGAATCCTGTAAAGGCATTGGGTACTAGATTCAGATATATTTTTGTTTTTCCAGCCATACTCTTACAGAATTATGGGTTGCCAGTTCCGCATATTTGGGTGTTTTCTCTCTGTGTTTAAGTAATCCAGTAGTGTAGCTGGAACAGAGCAGGTTCTTCCATATGTTTGCTACACATTGTCAAGCCTACTGAAAAAAAAATAAAATTCATTCTGAGTGGTATTTTTCATCATTGCCTACTCTGTCGGTATCTTTGGATACCTGTTACCACGGAGAACCAGATTCAGCCCACTTTGCAGCAATCATCTACAGAATCTGACAAGGCACTTGCACAGTGGGAGTTGCCAGTGATGCATTTTTCAGTACTTGTTCCATTTGATCGAATTAATCTCAACCTTCCTTTACAGAAATCAATGGGGTATTTGACTTAATTGATCTTTCTTGATAAATATGCACACAAATAATACAGTGTGCCTTTGCTAGCTCCAGTTCAACCTTCTAAATTTTATCAGAAATGCATCCACCTCCTGTAACACCATTGTTACAGATTAGAACGCAGAGAAATTGAATGATAAATACCTGAATCGATGTTACCCTTCTCTGCCAAGCTGCTCACAGGTTAACATGACTTTAATATCAAAAGATCTCCCAGCATGGTTTCAAATGCCAAAAATCACATCCTACGCTGTTCAGTACTACGCTATCTCAACATCCACTACCTACACATTCAAGTTCAGCATTTTCACTGTGTTTTGATGAAGCACTGTACTTACACCTGCCCTCAGGTGTAAACAGGAAACCAACATCACACAGCGTAAGCGCAACACACATGCATTGTTCCTATTACTTCTTTAGCTCAAGTTTTCACCCTGGGCCATTTTCAAGGTCTTGTTTTTTGCTCTGTAATGCTTTCATTACTGTTAATGCAGACAGGTTTTTTTAAAGGAGGATTATAGAAAGGGATAAGTTTTTATATATTTTTTAGTCAAAAGTTTGCTTATGAGATTCAGTTTTCTGTTTCATGGGAAATCTCCTCTGGAATGCCTTAGAGCATCTTTTAGTAGAGACAGTAAAGGGCACCAGATATAAAAATCTAATGCTGTCTTATTAACCAATATTTTTAGCACTGATTTGTATTATCCACTTTATGGTTATTTGAGAATAAGTGTAAGAAAGAAACTGAGTCTCCTCATTATACTTTGCTTTCCTAAAGACAATTTAATAAGCCTACCCTTTCTATTAATTTACAGGAACGTAAGTGACATTCATTGTCTTGATCATTGTAAAATTTGGTGGTTGTATTAATTCCCTGAGAAGTGAAGCATCCTTGTCGTGCTACGGAAATGATCTCATTAGTAAGCAAAGGCCTGGTCAAAGTGGTAAACTCTGCACAAGTAATCACTGGCAACTCCAGCTTCTTGGCAAACTGATCGCTTAGGTCAGAAGACAGAACCTACCCTTGTGCCAAAACCCAGCTTTAAGATTCACGCTTCACTCCAGCATATGTCTTAAGGCTAAAATAAACCTGTGCAAAGACCTGGCACAGGGTTCACAAGCCACTTACATACATCTTCAAAGTGACTTGAGAAGAACGCTGGCCTTGTGGAGTCTCTCTCTGCAGAGAGAGCACTGAACAGTAAGCACTGAACAGTGTAGCAAAATGACAGTCTGAAAGTTGCTTTGGTGATTCCCTTCTCTTTTCCATCTTTCCATTAAATTCACAGTATTTTTCTTTAAAATCTATCTCCCTCCAGCAGACCATTTTGGGATCACTAAAAATTGTGTTGTCACAACAGGATGCACATTCTATTGAACAATTGTTTCTGAAAACCACACTTCTTTATCACCGCAGCAGGATGTAGTAGGGAACTAACAGAACACTTCTTGGCAGAACAGCACTTTCACTTAACTCCGCAGTAACAGATTTTGGCTGGTGTTCCTAGACTTGAAGAAGTCCTGTTGTCTGCCAGTGCAAATACATCAGTACATACATTACTCTGTTCTCCACTATGTTAAAACTCATCCACTCTTCCCAAACTGTCTCCTCCCAACATTAGAATTCCCTTTTCTCTGAGCTTTCTAGCTTCTCCTAAGTTGCTCTCTTCCTTCCCATCCAATTTTCTACCCCCCAAGCTAACCCTTATAGACATTCAGCTGCTCACGACCTCCTTTCCTTTTCCCATTTCTCTTACTTACATCTGTTATTCTCTCTGCACAAACTCCAGTCTCACCTCTAATCTCTCCTTCCATCTGCACATCAGCTTGTTTCACTCCCTTCATCTTTCTGCTACTCCATCGTGCCAGCATGTGGACCCCAGACCAAGGATCACCCACTACTGACACCTGTTACCCTCAGGTTTCCTTTGCCCTTCTGTAACATACTTTGAGGATGTGCAAGCAGCACAGAAAAAAAAAAAAAAAAAAAAAAAAAAAAAAAAAACCAAAAAAACCCCCAAAACCCAAAAAAAACCCCAAACAAAANCCCCAAAACTACCCACACATGCAATTATAAGTGACCTGATTCCTAGGGGACATACATTATAAGAGACAGAACAAGGTACGGGGAACATTCAGACTGTTTCAGACACCTTCCTACTGGGATCCAGCAGGTATCTCTGGTTAAACACGTAAAAAGACTCAAGAGCAGTTTTTGGTAAATGTGTGTATGAGAAACTCTGTGCAATAGAGTTGTAGGTGTGCTAGATGCCACTAAAACGTGAAAAGAAATAATCCCACTAAACCTATTGTTTCAAATTTATTTTGGCTGGTATTCCATTGCTTCGAAAGCTAACCAATCATGCTCAAGTCCACTGTCATAGTCAAACACCAGCCCATAAATGCACCAGTGTAACAATTAAACATAAAGATTTATTTGACTTTCAAAAGACTTTGCTGACACTCAGTCAGTGGTTAAAATTTTCTCTTCTGTAGGAAGTGCAGTTTACTTTTGCAGGTCTCCCCAGCATGCAGTTGTAGACATTTCTGAGATGCTGATGTCTGATTTAAATTATCAACAGGTGGTCCATTCACCCCTTTGATGTGGATTTCAATGCTTTATCAGTTTCTGCAAGGTCAGCTTGCAATGTCAGGTATGAAAGCGTCAGTCTACCAAAATATCTAGTGCCATTAAAACCAACTAACTACCACATTACCTGCCTTCTAGGACTGACTTCCATTGGCCATAACAGATCTCATTTACATTTTGCTTCTTATTGTGTCAGAAATTATGAAGTGCTTTACACAGTCACAGGTTTGGAAGTCAGTACTGTCAAACTGAAAAAAGAAATGCAAACCCAAGATAATCACCTATGTAGGTGCATTTGTCTCATGAGGACCTACGTAGCAGGAAGCAAGAGAGACCCAACACCTGGTGTAACATTCACATGGAATGGAATGAAGTGAAAGGACGTGCACAGCTGATAGTAGTATTCATCTCACCTATCAATTCAGTGAGAGGGAAGGATATAGAGAATGATGACAGAAAAAACAGAAACTAAAGCAGAAAGTACAATGAGACCTTGTTCAAAAAAACGTGTTGTTAAGCAACACGTGTTGAATACAAAGTAGCTCAAAATCTTTCAGAGTAACTCCCTGAGGCTGACCGTGGCTGCTGAAGCATGGGTTTGCTGTCAGAGAGAATGGAAAAAAGATATTGTGCAACTTGGGGATGCATTGCCCCTTACCACAGCATTTCCATAGGACTCAGAGCATAACACCAGTTCACAGCCTCATCTTCCAGCTGCCAGGAGAGCATGCTAACAGGTTTGGTGTAGTATGAGTGAGGAAGAAGGTACCCCCAACATTTCCTGTTGTAACTAATTGTGCCAATCAGTCAATTATGACTGGCACTTTCCCAGGACACTGGGAAAAGATCCTAGGATAGATGCATTGGTCCCTCATTTGCTGTGCAGGCTGTTAGGTCACCCAGCAAAGACGGGTCCAACAGAGATGGAGAGTATTACAAATACCCATGCATACTATGTCCTGTTTGCTGTCTCTGTGCAGCTCCAAACTGAGTATGCACCATGATCCATCCATATCCCACCCAGGGACAGGGACCATAGGCACCTCACTCCTGGTCCCAGGCTGCAGGACCTCAGATAGTGCCAAGGTCCCTGGGACCCCAGTAAAGGAGTTTAGATCTGGTTGCCTCAATGACACAGATGTTCAAAAGGGGAATGGAATTTAGAGTGCAACAAATCGTTTTCAGAGCCTAGATGACCTCTACTATAGAGATAAGAAGAATAACATCGATCTTTTGACTCCTGTGAGTATGAGCCAGGGAAAAAAAAACAACAAAAAGATATCAGAGGAAACAATCCTGCGTAATGCTGGCTAATTTAACTGAAAGTGGTATCCATTTTTAATCCACTGGGTAGAATGTGTTCCAGACCTTCTGTATTTGAGTGGAATTCCTCCACAGCAGGAGACAAGCTTCTTTGGAACTATCTGAAAAAGTAGGGATGCTTTTTTTCTTTCCAAAGAGCCCACTTACATTCCTGTAAGCCTTCCTAAAGTACCTCAAGAGCCCTCAAGATTACTTGAACTGGAGGAACGAAAGGAACATTCAAGATTTACGATAGCCTTTTCCTTAAGAGTAGGAGAAAACATCAGATGTGGCTGCAGCTTTCAGTGCATTATTAATACAAACCACTTGCCAGCTTTTGTTTCTGTGAGATAAATTTGATCTGTGGACACAAAAGAAAGAGAAAGAAGACAGCTGGTCAGACTGGTCACAGGAATACCTGCTGAGCCCAATCAAAAGCCAATATTTTTGCACAGGGACCCGTGAAATCAAAGCGTAAAGAGTGGTAAATACTTGAAGAAAATGTATTCAGTTACCAATCTCAAAGAACAATTGTAATGCAAACTACAGCAGCAGTTCAGCAACAATGCATACTAATTAAAGATATTAAACCATGTAAACAAACCTCTTATCAAATAAAGCAGATCCTGAGGCATCTACTGTGCCACTGGGTTTTCTGCAGGGGTTTTCAATCGGTGAATGCCTAAATGCTTCCCAGGGAAGCTAGACACTTTGCACAGCAAGATCAATCCTCCTGCCAGCAAGCTCTCTTTACGTATCTACCTTATGTGGAACATGAGGATGTAATTTCTAGACTTGCAGGATGGGGATACACACAAAAAAACCCCAAATCCAATCAAAGAACCAATCAAACAAACAAATAAACAATCAAAAGGGGTGGGAAACCTCTGGCTTGGTGGCTTAAGACACTGAAATAGAGAATAATCACTCGTGCAAAAAGGGTGCAATTGCAGGCTTGCAATCTGCACACTGCCATAGCTTCATTAATCTGCTGAAGGCTGGACTAAAAAGAATGGGAAATTTGTGACATGACATGTAACAGCAGCTAGGCAGAACAGTAAAATGAACCAGATGAGAAGGTCACACAAAGTTCTTGCATTCAGAATGTGTGTTTTCATGTGAAAATGTCCCTGTGCAGCTCAGGACTGACTTACTCCTGGACTCTTGCAGAATGATTTGATGTGGGAATGGGGACTAAAGGTGAAAACTGAGATGTAACCAAGTGATCAAGGCAGGTACCCAAATGCAGTAGGTGACACAGGGGTTCTTGTTTGCCTTTTAAAAAATGCATCACTACCAAAAGCAATAATAAAGAAACTCAGCCAGACTTTTTTGTGGCAGTTAGTGTGGGTTTGCTACACAAAGACTGCAGACATACATGAATTCAGAGTATAAATTAAGATCATTAACCCTTCACCCTGTGTGAGGACTCCCATTCACTCCTGTACAGTTTTTCTTTGATCACAGTAAATTTTCCTTCCACTGAGAAGCAGAAAGCTGCTGCAATCCAGTAATGTTACACTTGAATAGGAGTTTCCACAGCACTATAACATGGTTTAATTCAACACTTCATTTTCACACCCTCAGTTGATTTGCCTTAGCTTTCCTGAAGATAAATTACTTCAGGGAGTGAATTGGTCAATGCAGTAGCCTGCATTACCAGATAAAGTAGGTGATTCCTATATCTGTGGAGAGAAGACAGTGGCTAGGAAAAGAAGTGGATGACAGAGTCTGGAAGGAGGTGTGCAGCTTTCCTCCAGCCTCGTGGGGAGGCCCATGAAAAGATATGGATGCCTCGAGATCCAGTATCTCATGTCAGAGCACCCTGTCCGTCCCCAGGCAGGCTCCGGGAGCAGCACAGCTGGTGCAGCGATACGGGGTTCTGTTTGCCTCACAAGGTCAGGGTGAACTGCATCAGGGCAGCTAGAGTATCTTCAAAGCTAGAGATGTGTGGCACTTTGCAGCATACTTTTTTGAAAAACAGCTCTGTGACTTCACAGGGAAGGAAGGAGGGAGGAAATTACACTAAAACCTCAGTACCCTAGGACTCAGCCTACATTGTCCTTTCCCGTACAGAAGGGAGGAAATCCAGGTCAGTCTACACTATAATGAGCATCTTTTTTGGTAGCTGCAACTAAACTTACATCTTTCACCTTATATTCTTGGTCACTCAACTGTTCCTCAAGAGTAGTCATTTATTTTATGCAGCTGACACTGTTTTGCTTTCCCCCTTCTCGCACCTCAGAGCGAGAAGCATCTCTCTGATATACAAACCTACTCACACAAAACTTCTGTAAGCAACATATGCGTAATCACCAAATGACCTATTCATCCCTGATAGACCAAACTCTTTCTTTAATCAAGTCTGTAGTTCCTTCATCATGTCTTCCTTGTTAAGCAGGCCAGACTTATTTCGAAATGTCAAGGGTCACTGTAACTAATTAATTGCTGTGCTTTATCAGTCTTTTAGGAATGACTTCAAAAATCATGGAAGACTCCACATTGAAACCGTATTGTCAACCAAGAAAGCGCAACTACAGGCTGGGCAGAGAATGGATTGGCAGCAGCCCTGAGGAGAAGGACTTGAGGGTGCTGGTTGATGAAAAGCTCAAGATGAGCCGGCAGTGTGCGCTGGCAGCCCAGAAAGCCAACTGCATCCTGGGCTGCATCAGATAGTGTGGCCAGCAGGTTGAGGGAGGTGATTCTCCTCCTCTACTCTGCTCTTGTGAGACCCCACCTGGAGTACTGCATCCAGCTCTGGAATCCTCAGTACAGGAAAGATGTGGAGCTGCTGAAGTGAGTCCAGAGGAGGGCCACAAAGTTGATCAGAGGGCTGGAGCACCTCTCCTACAAGGACAGGCTGGGGGAGTTGAAGTTTTTCAGCCTAGAGAAGGCTCCGGGGACACCTAATTGTGGCCTTCTAATACCTAAAGGGGCCTACAGGAAAGCTGGCAAGGGGCTGTTTTTCAGGGAGTGCAGTGACAGGACAAGGCGTAATGGGTAGAAACTAAAAGAGGGGAGATTTAGATTGGACAACAGAAAGAAATTCTTCTCTGTGAGGGTGTTGAGGCACTGGAGCAGATTGCCCAGAGAAGCTGTGGAGGCCCCATCCCTGGCAGTGTTCAAGGCCAGGTTGGATGGGGCTTTGGGCAACCTGGGCTAGCGGAGGGTTCCCCTGCCCATGGCAGGGGGGTTGGAACTAGGTGATCCTTGTGGTCCCTTCCAACCCAAACCATTCTATGATTCTATGAAAAAAATTAGCACACAGAAGAATTGAAATATGAAAACTTCTTATTCAGTACAGAAAGTTCACTCACTCAGCCCAAGAAATGGCATCCAGTAGCATACCATCAGCTTCATGTACTTTACAGCGTTTTTCTCCCAAAGAATTTTGCTTTGATGTTTGTGGTTTGCCGTGTCCTACCTTGCAAAGCACAAATACACACTTACATAAACACTCTGAACAGAGAACAACCTCATCAAGGACAGCTGGCGGAGCCTCTTCCTCGCTGAAAAGAGGTCTCCTTTCCTACATCTTTCCAAGTCTTTCCCAGCCTCATACAGTTTTTTTCTACCTCCCCATTTCTGGTTTAGGAAGCATGCCATGTGCTTTGATCATCAGTCCAAAAACCCCTTTATAATGTCAGCATTATTAAGAGCAATCAGACTCTGAATGGGACAAAAATAACGAATGCATTTGTACGCTTCTTTCTTGTCAAACTAATGTAATTGAGTAGCACATTGGCTCCATGCAAAAGCTGCATTCATTCAACCATGCTAAAGAAAGGCAACCCATTCCTTGCGTTTTAATGGTGAAAATGCCCGTTTATGCCTGTGTCTGTCTCAAAAATTGAGCAAATGCAAAGACTGTAATGAATTAGGGCTTTAGCTATGCTCACTAATGTTTATCAAAGATTTCGAACTGGACAGTATCTTGCAAAGAATCAGCTGAAGAGAACAAATTGTCCCTCAACTGATTTCCACAGGAGCTCAGCCAGACCATGTTGTGTGTTGACACAGAAGTTTTACTGAACATACTCAGAGCCATTCAAGACGCTTAAAATAAATGCCATAGCCTTTAACAGACGTTAGAGTATTTGCATTAACTTTTCGATTTCTTAATTATCCATACAACTGGTTCTTTTGTGTCAATTATCTACTGTTGACTGGCAAGAGCATTGCTTTGTTAGGTATTATGAAGGATTAAAAATAACTCATCTCCTCTACAAAATAAAGCAAGTGGAACTAAAGAAAGAACGTCAAAAACCTAAGGTTTTTTGCTTGTCATGTACCTATCTGTCATTCCAATTGTTTCATGCTGACATTATTTTCCTTTGTATATGTAAACTCTTACGGAGTATATATCTTCTACACCGAGAGATCCCATGTACAGAACTGAACTGGAAAGATAGGTCCATGGAGATGATCAGAGGGCTGGAGCACCTCTCCTATGAAGACAGACTGAGAGAGTTGGGGTTGTCCAGCCTGGAGAATAGAAGGCTCTAGGGGGACCTTACAGCAGCCTTCCAGTACCTAAAGGAGGCCAACAGGAAAGACGGAGAGGGACTGTTTATAAGGGCATGCAGTAATAGGACAAGGGGTAATGGCTTTAAGCTGAAGGAGGGTAGATTTAGATTAGATCTGAGGAAGAAATTCTTTCCTGTGAGGGTGGTGAGGCACTGGATCAGGTTGTCCAGAGATGTTGTGGATGCCCCATCCTTGGAAGCGTTCAAGGCCAGGTTGGATGGGGCTTTGGGCAACCTGGGCTAGTGGAGGATGTCCCTGCTCATGGCAGGGGGGTTGGAACTAGGTGGCCTTTAAGGTCCCTTCCAACCCAAACCATTCTATGATTAACCATAGGATTCTGAAGTGTACATTTGCACCTGACTATAGTCTCAAAGGGAAAAGACTTTGTCTAGTTTCCTCCTCTTCTCCTTCCATCACTTTTAAGGTGAGAATTTTTTCCATATTTGCAATATGCCAAAGTCTGCTTTTGGAACCCCAAGATATATTTCTGGGAAATCACACTGCACACTTAGGATATTTCTGCTGCCTGCTATAGGAAGCATCTGCGTGTAGAATAAAACAATGCCCCCTTTCCAAGTATATTGGAACTGCACAGATCAATAGGTTGTCTCAAAATAATCAGATTTATTACATGTCTTTAGTTCACTGTTTGCAGTTAGAAGAAGATGAACAAAACCAGCGCACTCAGCAAGAAGAATAGACAGTCTTTCTGCAAAGTACAATGATTTGTTTGTTATATGTTTGAGAAAGAATTTGATATATTTAATTGAAAAGGCATTCCCCTTACTAAACTAGTTTTCTGCGTAAGATTTTGAGCTCTTTTGTGCAAATTTCTATGCACAAGCATAGAAATAGCTTAAATTATTAGCTTAATTTCTATGAACAAGCCTTTGTGTACCACCCTCCTCTTTGTCCAGCTGCTAAGGCTGACTAATAAAATTATTATTGCTCAGAAATGAGGTAAGTCACCTTTGGCTCTGTGTTCCCACACCCTCTATGGGAAAAGGGGAAGCAGTATATGACAGAGCTGTTGGTTTCATTCCCAGGGCTTCGATTAAGGACAGAAAATGGTATCTCTCAGACCAGAGGAAATGCCTGTCCAGTAAATACATGTTAAAAAACTACATACTGTGATAGAGGCTGCTAGCAATGAATGAAATATACATTGCAACTGTAGCAGCATAACAGGGGTGTGCATATACACAGGACTCCCCCTGGACCTCCACAGGCTGACCAAGGACAGCAGCTATTGGGAGACTAAAAGATGAACAGTGAGTGACAAGCACTTATGGAAGAAGACACTTTAGAGGAGTTGTGATAGAGTACACAAACCCTAGCTATATGGTAAATTATCTTACAGCCTGTAATACTGGCTTTACTAGTGGTTTTCCACAAGCTGTGTAAGGGTAGGAATAGAGAGGCTCATCCCCTGGAGCAGACACAACAGGAGTGAGTCAGGCATTAATAGCCTTAGTTGTCCTCCTTTCCTCTGGGGAACATCAATTTGCTGCTGGCTGTGACTATCTTCTCAGCTCCGTGCAGATGACCAACAGCTTGCCTGGGAACATAACCCAGATTTTGAGCAGTGTAACTGTCATGTAGGCAGACACTGTCCTCCTGCCCAACGACCAAAAGACCCATCCCAGAGGGACCACAGCCAGGATTGCTTCAGGCCTTTCAATAATGGACCAATGGCTATTGCCAGCAAACACTAAAAGCCTGTTCACCAACAGTGCTGTCCCTCGGGGCATCAGCATGCCTCCGAGGCGGATCTCAAGAGGAGCCAGTATGGCTGAGTTAGTGCTGATTAGTGAGCAGAAATCCTTTGAAGAACTAGCTGAATGACTGGCCTTGTACTCCTTACAGCATCTCTCAAAGTGCATCAAGTTAAGCCCTCGGGATATTTGCACTAAGCCTGGAAGAAGGCCTTTTATCACCTCCAGCTGAGCAGGAGTCATCCCTTCTCCCCAGATAAGCAATTGGTCACAATGACCCAGGCATGATCACTTCTGAGCTGGATTACTCTAATTTAGTCTACCAAAGGCTATAGGCAGGCTGTGCCAAACTTCTCCATCTTTTTGGCTGTGACAAAGAAATGAAGGCCCTGCCCAGTTTCATCCACTGAAGCCAAGTCATTTTCAGAGGATAGCTTACAGCTTTCCTTCTTGTACTCCACACAACTAATGTGTAGATGAAACAATTATAAACAGCCAATCTTTCAGTCTACCGCCTGCCTAGAGACTTCCCTGGGGCGATGGCAGCTCCCTGCAGGCATTGTGATGGCCAAAACCAAGAGATGCTGAAATGAGAGAACCCGGGTCTAGCACAAGGCACTGAAAAATAGAGTTAAATGCAGAGTCTCACAGTTTTTAAGAAATTTTTAGAAATTCAGGAAAAAAATCTGTGCTTTGGTGGTGCTGGGGATATTTTGTACAAATGAACAGCACCTTGTTGTCAGAGATTTCGTTGCGTTTTTCCAGAGTTTGTGGATTTGCTCACACAGTGGCAGACACCTCTGAACTTCGAAAGGGTGTTATTTTGCACTAGGGACACAAGAAGGGTTTGGGGGGGAGAGGTTTGTTGGGCTTCTATTGTTGTTGTTGAGTCTTTTAAGAAAGAAAACCTTGCTTTTTGAAACTCCAGAGCAGATTTTCACAGGTAGGAACGTAGCAGTCTGAAGTGGGGCCACAGCCCTTCTCCCGCATAACCCAGTGACAGCCCATGGGTGCTGTGATCTGCAAGACAAGGGCACTCGGTGTCTGGCAGAACTTGACCACGACTAGTCCTGAGCCATTGGCCCCATGCAATAGATTTTCTGGTTTCTTTGGAACAAGCTCCAGGATCTCCATTAGCTCTGCAGTTTATAATGGAGTCAGAAGTTTATCCATAAAAATCATCTCCCTTGGCTACTGTGCCTGGAGGACATCTTCTTGTTTGAAAGTACCAAACGCTGCATTACAAGGGCATGAGGCAGAATAATACACAAGGTGTTGTGGATGGTTTCCAAGCAAATAACCGATCTCTCCAGCAAATAACCAAGTCCAGAAGATCTATTTGTTTTCAAACCTCATCTTTTGCTTGAGATGAAATTGAGAAGTTGCAGAAGTATCTCTTACAGTGTCAAGCCTTTGTTCTTGCAAAAGCTATTGTAACCAAAAAGTAACAGTATCATTTACCTAGAAAGGACTTCAGGTAGCACTTCTGACAGTATAGTGCTTGTACCTGAATATATTACCTTCCATAATTTCTTTTCCTTTTTCGCCTGACTACTTTCTCCTGTTGCCTTTAAAACTCCCATTTATGTAAGTGACCTATGGCCTTTTCAGGTTTTCCTCTTCTTTCTGTCTCCTCATTTCAGCCATTTTAGACATCTGTCCTGTAAACGTTCTTCACGCATTTCAGAAGCAAGGTAAAAACCCTGCAGCAAGTCAACAGCAGATACTACTAAATGCAGGTGCTTGTTCCACACCATAACAATACAGCACAAGCAAGCAGCAAAGTTTTTTCCTGTACCCAGGCTCTCACTTTGTCTATGTGGGTGACCTCAGTGTAGGGGCTTTGACTGAGGGGCACAGTGCCCTGTGATTGTGAGGACTGGAGTTGTGCTGGTTTTGGGAAAGAAGAGGGATGAGAGAAGATTGTGGTTATGAGATGTTTTAAGTTATTAGAGGGTGTTATAACAAGGTAATTGTGTTGCTATGCTGCAACCAGAAAGCAAAGTGTGAAATGCGCTGGAGATACTACTTCCTCCACCACATGCTTTGGAGTTTAGTATTAATAATTAATATAAATAATTTTAATCCTTCAGTTTAATTAAAGAGGAAGTGACTTTCAGGTACATATCCTCCTATACAGTCATGAATACCCAACAAACAATAGCTGATTTTGGCAAATTGTCTGCTGAACAAATGAATTAGCTAAACCAGAAGCAAAGCAGATCCTGCTAGATGTAGGCAAGTTGCAGTCCCTCCGCATGGACATTCAAACCTCACACATGTTGTCCGCCCATTCTTAAAGGAAATTAAGAACATTTACAGCTAACCAGTGCTACTACTTACACCTGGCAGGCAACCTAATCGGCTATAGCTTAAAGAGAATGAACCACTCCATTTCCTGCTCCCTGAACAGCTTACATTCAAGGTGCTGGCACACCAAAGAGTGTGTGACACTGGGTATGCCTTGGGTTTTTTTTGCTTTGTTTCTGTTTGTTTGGTTTTGTTTGGGGGGTTTTTGTTTGGTTTGCTTTAGTTTGGGTTTTTTAATGCTATCTTAAACCATCTGGCACTGATAAACCAGCACAACACTGGAGCACTTTCATTCAGCTGCAGGGAGACACCCTTCAGGAAGTAGTAAGCATCACCTCTCTTCCTTTCCAGAAGTAAAAAAGCTCAATCACAGCAAAAGCCATTCCTAGGTTTCTGCTTATTTTGACACTCTCTATGTCTATATTCATTTCTGTTACTGAAATCAGAAAGAATCTTTCCTATGGAGAATCAAAACCCTCTACACAGGCTACATTTTTTTGTAACAGCATCATTGTTACTACTGTTGTCACTATTGTTAAGCAAAGATGTCCTGCCATTCAGCTGCATTTTAAATGCTTGGGCTGAAAAGGTCTGGAGGAGCTGGTGGTCTCAGCCGTATAAACTTGTGGGGTGAGGTTCCTGGTTTCTTTGAGTACTGGAAACACCACTTCCCTTTGCAGCATTACAGGGAAAAAAAAAAATCTAAAGACTGAAGTATTCACTAAGTGTTATCTCCTATCAATATGGACCTTGGAGCCTGTCTAACTCAGATCCAGAAAAACTGCGGTCTCCAAAATTCCTTGTATCCCTAAGGTCTATAGCTAGAGAATTGAACACAAAGTTCCTAAAAATGCAGGGAGCCAGTAAGGTTGGTCAGTTACTCTTGACTGAATTCTCAGCTGCTCTTTTGGTAACCACTGGAGATACCTAGCAGGAAAAGCCGGACAGTGTAGGCACTGAGCCATGCTCTGGTTGATTAGAAGTGCCAGTGCATGAGGCGATGCAAACACTATGACTTGATCAGCGCTAATTTGGACTATCTATTTTGGAAATACCCACAGATCCATTTGTTCTGGAGAGGTACTTAATTAATTAATTATTTTTTCCTGTCAGTTAGAATTATATTACAAGCTAGCTATGTAACGTAAACCTTATAAAACAAAAACTGAGTAACTACATTTTGGTTCACACTAGCGCTAATCATTGTTTGTGACTGGTTTATCAGGCTGGCCATCACAAAAAAGACTATGTATCACAATAAATAAATAAAAAAAAATCCAGATAAAGATTTGCAGATACAGTGTGTCTTTTGAAAGTATTTCAATAAACTTACTTGCTCTGTCATTCTCAAGTACACTAATCTGTTGCTCTCCAGCTCAGCTGTTGGTACACTTAAGCAGAAGAGGCCCAGATACAGCTGTGGTTTCCTTGGCATACCCAGGAGGACAACAGGATAAATTCCCTCCTCTGTTTTACTCATTCTCCATGCAGACTGCTGGTGGAGTTGTCCTTAGCTCTTGGCAAAGGTGAGAGAAGCTCTAATGCTTTTTCAGTTTCAGTAGCATCATCTGCCATCTCTGTACCATTCAGGTACACTCTTGTTCAAGGGTCTCCTTTCCTGATAACGCTATTTTCTTCAAAATAGGTAGATCACAGAAGAAAGTACAAAAAAGAATCCAGGTTCAAGAAATTGACCCAACAGGATCTGTTTCATAAAGAGTGGGATAAAAGACACCTAAGAAACAAAGCTCTGCACGTCTCCCGGCCTTTGGCTAGTGGCCTATTTAAGCACTGTCTCGGCATTGTTCTTTTTACACCACACATCTTAAACAATTTTTCCAGAAGTTAATAATTTATAGCTCCTAATACTGAAGGCTTGCAGTACACCATATGAGAAGATGAAAATTTTATAGCCACATTAGAAGGATGAAGGTATTTTCATAACTAGTTCCTGGTCAATTCCCTACAACCATGGCTAATACTAGAACGGAGGAATCTGTGGTGGATCTAATTAATTTAGTACAGTGCAATAGAGAGACTCTGTAACCTATACTTCAAATATTTGGTGAAGGTTGTAATAAAGTCTAAGTTTTTGGTTGACACTGGTTTTAGACTCTGTCGTTAGCCCTCTGCTACTCTTTGAGGACTGTTTGGATTGAGGGTCCTCAGAGCTCATTAGCAGCCATTAATTATGAAAGCAATGGTTGCTATGATGATTATGGAGTCTCCTCTGGCCTTAGGTCAAGAAAGTCCAGGATCTGGTCTGAGAAGCTAGGAGTGAACAGTCTGGAGTTACATGAAGCCATCGTTATTTTATAGCTTACCACATTCAGAAACACACAGACTATATCTTAAATCACCAAATGCAAAAGTCACATTTGCTGCAGTTCTGAAAGTGATGTGTGCCATTAGCATAGGCGCCCTACAGGCTTACATTTGACTACTGTTTGTCAGAGAGTGTCCAGTGCCAGCACAGCTACCTCTCCTATAAAACCCAGAGGTAGCCTTTGGTTTTTGTTCTGGTATCCTTTGCATCCCTAATAAGTGGTCCTCAAGTAAAGAACATTTGACATACCAATTTAACATAAATAAAGCCTGCAGCACACTGCACATAACATCTGTCTCAACCTCCTCAGGCAAATAGCCATGAATAGCACATCTTCATGATGGAGTTTAGTTTACAAGTCGTGATGGGTGCTAGCAAAGGCCACTTGATTAGTTAACATGAGGGGGTCTCCCGATCAAGCTGGCCCTGCCCAATCAAAATTTCCACATATTGTAGAGGGGGATGAAGTAGTGCACACATAAAATGTTGGGGAAGGCAGTCTGGATTAGTTCTGCTTCAGGCAAAGGCAAACCCATCCATGGGATTGCTTTTGCTCAAGGACCTGGGTGCACTTGGTGGGTCACGTGAAAAAATGGGGAAGTCCAATCTGTACTTCAAGGGTATTTGGCTTTGGGTGAGAATGGCTGATAAGTTAAATTGTATGACGCTAATTGCTAAATAACCCTGCCATTGTATGTCATCACTACTACAACTGCTATATGCCGTATCAATGGCAGTACAGTAAGAATCACCCGAATTAGTGAAGGATAAACTTTGATGAAAGTACCACGACAATGGAACTAGAATTGGCCTCATCAGCTGGTGCCCAGCAACTTCCTCAAAATCAACAACTTCAACCTGCAGACCACAAACACGGACAATGCCCAGCATACCAGCTGAGACCTCTGGATGCAACATGCAACAGTGCAACAGCACACATCATCTCTCTGTCCTGAGAGACTGTTATCACAGATGGAGCCNACCCAAACTAGCCAAAGAGGTATTTCGTACATCAGGCTCAGTATTTAAAAAAAGGGGGTGGAGGGGGCTGGCATGGGACAAGGAGTCACTGCTCAGGGATGGGATGGGTATCGGGTTTTAGGGCAGTGAGCAAATTGCATTGTGTATCACCCCATTGTATAGTCTAAGTATTGTTGTTGTTATTTACCTCTTCCTTTGCTGTCCTAGTAAACTGTCCTTATCCCAACCCACGAATTTTGCCTTTTTCTTCTGATTCTCCTCCCCGTCCTACCACAGCAGAAGAAGTAAGTGAGCAGCCATGTGGTGCTCAGCTGCCGACTGGACTGGGGCTCAACCACAATATGGTGGCAGTAATACTAACAATGACAACAACAGTTGCTGTGAAATAGGCAAGGTTTCAGCCAGGAGAAAAAGACTTTCTGAAAGTTCTGCCCTGGGAAGAAAGGTTGTAAAGTAAACTCATCTCCTTTTTCAGCCGAGACTGGCAATATAAGACACGGTATTGGACATTTATTGTAATGATTAAAGTCTTGAGACAATGGGTTAAATAACATTTTAAAAATCTTGGCTTTTGCTTCCTTTTGAGATATTAGAGGCTATTAAATACATTACAATTACTTGCCAAATTTTATGGTCTGTCTTGAACAGGTTCCTGGAATTGCATGAGACAATACAATACCCACAGAAGTGGATGGAAGGAGAGCTCACCAGTGTCCTCTGTTCCAGACAAGAACTCTCCCATAAAAAACCTTCAGAGAACTCCTTCAAGAAGGCAGCATATAGTTGGCTAATTAGTCCAGTCTGGTGGTCCCAAGATGTCCTGTTGTCTAACGGTTGCCTGTAAGGGAAACTAGGATTTGAACCACCTGAGATCAGAATTTGATCCCCAGGATCCTAAGGAAAAAGAAGAATGGAGGCAACCGGTGATTTGGACTGCTTCACTGCAGATAAAATTATTTTATAACATCTAACATTGTATTTGGTAATTTTAGCCAAAAGTCATGGTTTTAAGCTAAGGCATGTTCTCACACAAAAGACTGGGACTGTAGTTTTAAAGTCTGTGAAAACGCCTTGCAGGGAGGGGTATTCAGACCCTGCCATCACTCAGATTAGAGTCTCAGGGACCCACAGGAAAGGTTGCCTCACCCCAGTGTGCTCCTAGCTGGCAAAAGACTCCTGCAGGTAAGGAACCCAGCAGTTAGAAGTCCATCCCCTCATCTTTGCTTCCAGGATCTCCAGTTCACTCACCCCAAAAAGAAACGTCCTTCTGCGATTGCTCAATTCAATCCTTGTGCCTAAGGACCCATCTTTTTCCTGCTCCATTGTTCCCTGAAGCTGCTCCTTAGCTCCTGGGCTGGCTCCAGATTTCATGTTGAGCTGAGATTTTGACTCCAACACAGTCTTCAAATCCACTGGAGGAGAGGGGTACTTCTTGCCATGAGGCATTTGGGGACAGGAACGCACCCTGGTAGAAAGGGGCAATAGATCACCTTGAAACAGTAGCTTGAGCTAAACAATGCCAGATCGCTAACCATCTGGGATGAATAGCTCTGCAGCATAACGCTTAAAAACCTGCTGTGTGTACACAAACTAGTGTTTTGCATGTAGTGAACCATTTGGTGTGCACTAGTGGGAGGGGTCTTTGATATCTCAGTCAACTGATACTTGATCCAGAACATACCCAGTTTGGCATGCCCTGGGAACTTCTTTCTGTTAAAAAAAAAATTCTTGCAGGCACTTCACACTTCACTCAAAACTGAACAGTAGCCATGTCTCTGAGCTTATGTGAAAACAGAACAAACAGGCTTGTTTTGAGAGACAGTGTGTGTTCTGGCTTTTAATCCTCTCCATATAAGTAAGAGGGGAATAATGAAAATAAAAATGGCCCAATATATCAAGGTACCTAGAAACAATATTCAGAAGCTTCTTCCTACAATTAATGACAGTGAAGGATATAACCTCTCTTCTTTCCTTTTACTACCACCACGCAGTCTAGTCTGTCTGCAAAACCCAATATATCAAAAATTTTAAAGTTCAGTATTACACAGTATCTGAAACTGTTTACCAGGGCATGCTGACTGATAAAAGCAAATGGTGAAGTTCCTTCATCCCTGAATGGGCTCCCATGTGATCCTGTTTTATGCAGTACAGTCAGCTAAATAGAAGCTACAGACAGAGTAGGAATTTCAGGAGCTCAATATTAAGAAAAAGGAAGAAATAGCCATTAAACAGAGAATGAACATGGAGAAAAAGGGACACTTGAGAAGTGCCACCGAACAACACACGTATCACTAGCAATTCAATCAAGAGCAGTAGTACTGCTCTGATTGGATCCTGTGTGGATCCAGGAGTTGGACTCGATGATCTGTATGGGTCCCTTCCAACTCTGGAGATTCTATGATTCTAGTAATAACATACTGGAAATGGAGGAGAGAGCAACAGCATGCCCTGATAACCTAGGCAATTCATGCACCTTTCTGACTGACTTACGTTTGGCTGGTCCTATTTTCCAATGCATAACAGATGATGAAGGACATTGTAAATATGGGCTTACTGTACTGATAAAATCCTCTTTTTCTTACCCTCGCAACTAATGGTGGGTTTTGCAATCGGTATAAGCCAAAGCATGAGCTGAATGCTCACTAACGTTGCAGGACATTTATCACTCACAAAAGGAAAAGCTTCATTTTCACAACACAGCCACGTAGCTGCTAATGCCAGCACAAAAGAGGCAGCAGGAAAGTATGGTCTGGGAGTTAAGACTATCGTGAACTTGCACACTGCTCACGGACAGGGCCATTGTACTGTCACTCCAGGAGTACTGTGTAAACAGAAATGCATGACTGCCTTTTGAGAAGCCATGATTTATTGTTAGCCAAACACTGCTTTGCTCTGATGTAGTCTTCCTCCTCGCTCCCCCAAGAACATGTGAAAGCGGCGTGAATTGTAAGAAAAGGAGATGGGGTTCATTTCTGTATAAAACATTCTTGGTTACATAAATCTCTTCACAGTAGGACAGGACTCCTGTAATATGAGGAAACTCATATTACAACTTTTGAGCCTTTTCAGAGTAAGGTGCTCGGCTGTGTTCTTTTCACCTGAATGAGTAAGAAGGTACAAGCATTTGAACAACACTTATGTCAGAAGTACAAAAGCTGCCTATAAAAACATTTTATTTAGTGGATAATCTACCAAAAGCTGATTTTCATGGCCCTGCTGTGTCGATGTTAGAGTTTATTAAGTGGATCATATTGTCAGTACTGAGGTATGCAAAAAACTAAGTTTATGACCGTTTAAATGCTGTGTCAAAGATGATGAATTTGCTTGGAAACAAAAATAAACTATTTCAGGTGCTGTTTAACCTATTTTTATTAGGAGGTTCCAAAAGTATCAGAAACCTCTGACAAACAAGGTTTAGGATGGAGAAGTTACGAGCCTCACTTCATTCAGCATTTTGGTTGACTGCAGATTTTTTACCTAGAAATCAGAAGCAAAGGCTGTAATGGAAGTTGTCTTATGAAGATGTGTGTGTATATATTTATATGTGTGTGTATAGGTACACATACACATACATATATGCCTACATATGTGTGTGTGTGTGTGTGTGTGTGTATATATATATATACACAAAAATTAATCCAGTGCTCAAGTCTGTGGTGGTTACTGTAAAGTTATTCTCTGAGGCAAAGACCAGAAATGAAGGAAGACTAAGGATTTGAGTTAGGTCATGTTGCGAAAATCTCTGATGAAGATGAATGCAGCTGGTGGAGGTGTCATGTGCCTTCTGTTAGTACCACATAATATAGCTGATATATAAGAGTGCATTTCCCTAAGTTTTGTCACCTCTCTGTGACAAAATGTCCTTGGATCACCACAGCTGAAGCAACACCAAAACTTAATAACTTTAGAGATCTGTCTCCACATCGCTAGTGGAGAATAAGCAGCAAAAAAGCACAGTTTATTGGGCAGCTCTGCTGTCTGAAAGCTGTGTAGGAAGGTGCACCCATTTACGAGCTATACTTACGCACTGCCTAACCCTAGACATAGTCACATATAGCTCCATTTGTGGATAAGCTCTTAAACTGGAAGTCTTTGCTTGGTGTATAGGCTTTGGAGGTCTGGCTTAAGGTGCAGGCTGTGTGCCACAATTTAAAATTTGAATAACCTGTCTCCCTGAATCTTAGCATATCAGGGTAGTGTGATACTTACACCTGGATTTGGAGATGGTGACAGGCTGTGGCAGAAAGCATCTGTTAGACCATGCTTTTAGGCAGAGCTTTCTGTCCTTGTGTATTTACAGCCTCAGGGGAAACAACTGCTAGCAACTGTTCTCAGGACTGTGTGAACATCCAGTGCACTGGGGGAAATGAAGAGAAAACTTTTGAAACGGCATCTTGTCCTTCAGTTTTCCATTAAAAAACCCAAACAACAATATAAACTCAGGAATATTTTAACCAGATCTGGAATCTGACTTTTTTTTTCATTGACTACAAAACTGAAACAGTACCTTTTGATCTGACTTCATAAAAAGTAGCTTCAGTAGTTACCAAATCATTGTGAAAGATTGCTCACAAGAACAAGGAAGTCTTGCTAGATAGAAACAAACCAGCTGTTTCTTTCTTTTCTTCACTGTAAGAGCTTTTTTAAAATTATTTTTGGCAACAGAAAGAATGCTATTGCTGAAAGGAAGATTAGCCTTGTAAGAAAAAAAAGTCCTCACTCATTCCACCTATAAAATTTTTCGTTCTTACAATGAATTCTTCTCAGGGAGCTAATTAGAAATAGAAAGTTCTTTAATTGATGAGCATCTGACCATTAGGGCATTTTCAATTTCTGACAGCATCCCAGATGACACTGTTACAGAAAGGCATAACTGAAAAGAGAGAGAGACTAATTGGAACAATTAATTGAAACAACATACAGTTAATTTCAATTATAAGAACCCTGACTGCTCCCTCGTCCCTTGTTGTGTGGTCTGCTGCACTGGGATGATGTTCCTACAGACTCCTCAGCAAAACCTGCGTGAGGAGCCCATCTGCTGATTATTCACGTATTTACTATTTGAATTATCATAACACACATTGGCTCTACTCCTGCACACAGCTCCCAGTGTGAAGTGCTCTATGAAAAAAGAACAGGAAGATTTGTGACTGTAGACATGAGCATGGCTCCACATGCTTGAATTACCTATTCAGTTAGGAAAAAGTTAAGCTGCTTGCTTGAATGCTTTGGTTTTTAAATGTCCCTTACACAAATTTCCTCAAGAAATGGCAAAGAATGCTTCTAAGCAAGAAGTCTGTTTCCAGCTAAATATCCAGCTCTGATACTTACCAGACTCTGGGAAAAAGCTCCAAAATATGCTTTTTACTGGCAAAGTTTTCATGTTCCAATTTGGAGACTCACTAACATTGAGCTACTAAATCTTACCACCTGTTCATAGTAAAGCAGGAGATTGCTTGCTGTCATTTTAACAAGAAACAATTGCTTGTGGCATCCTTCGAAAGTTGGCTGGGTGTGTACTCACACCCTGTAAGCTGATCTCGAAGTGATCACACTCCCTTGCTCCACCAGCTTCTGCTAGCCATGGTGATTAGTAAAGCTATGATCTTGTCAAATACGTGGCAAGGTTTCCACTCATTTTTGTGAGGTTAGAATTTCATGCTACATTTTGTACAAGGTGCACCAATGCCATATTCACCTGCAGAAAGTATTCAAGTTCTAGGGTGAAATAGCATATGATTCTTACACCTACATGTAGTTCGTTTTGGCCTCAAGACTGTAGCTGTTACAGCTTTTTATGGGAGAAACTCTTTGATTTTTTTACACTAGCATTCATTTCCTATGCCGTGAGTTGTAAGTCTGCTACAGGGATCTTATATAAACAGCTGATTCAGCAAGTCTGTGCTGAGTTTGGGCCATGACTAATTATAACTTTACATGGTTGAGTGAATCAGGACTGTACTGGACAAGAAAGGGCTGTCTGGAGAGTTGCATTTATACATAACATCCACCAATATTTTACCTTGCTTTCTCATGCATTATCTTCCCTGTAACAAATGAGAAACTGTTCTTACCTCAAATTAATTTTTCCTTCTGTATGGTTCCCCATACTCTTCTCATGTGGACTTGCACAGTTCCCTACCTCTAATCCCTTGCAGGAAATCCAGCCTGAAGCTGAGTTGCATGTTGACATAATCACATCTGCTGGCAGCAGAGTGAGCAACCCTACTAATTATTGACTGTGTTAACAGCTCCTAGGCATTTGAGTCACCGTGAAAGAGAAAAATTGAAAGCCTGAATAATGATACTGTCTTAAATGTATGTGAAATCTGTAATCTTTTATTTTGCAAACCATAGATCACCATCGATTGAAAAAGTGGCATTTATTTCTAAATGTCTTCTATGCAGATGAGCTTCACATTGAGATAATCCTAATCCTGTACTGATTACCTGAGTGACCAAAAGCTACCCTAATGCCTGAGTACCTACATCAGGAGGATTATCTGAAGTTTGTGCAACTAAGTGTGACAATTATGATCATTGAGATTGGCCAGGTTGGTCCCATCTTCAAATACAATTTCATGTAAGACAATCATGGTGGGTGAACCGTGGATGACTGCCAGGTGCCCAACCTGTTGCTCTCTCAGTCCCTCTTCCTCAACAGGAGGGAGGGCAAAAGTAAGACGGAAAAGCTCCTGGGTTGAGACAAAGGCATTTTAATGAGAAAAGCAAAAGCTGTGCATGCAAGCAAAGCAAGAAGAGGAATTTACTCACTACTTCCCTTCAGCAGGCAGACATCTAGCCACTTCCTGGAAGGCAGGCCCTCAGCACCCATAACAATTGCTTGGAAAAACAAACGCCATAATAAGGAAAGTCCCTGCATCATCCTCTTTTCCCTCAGCTTTTATTGCTAAGCATGATGTCATATGGTATAGAATATCCCTTTGCTCAGGTTGGGTCAGCTGTCCCAGCTGTGCCCCCTCCCAACCTCTTGCCCACTCTCAGCCTGCTGGCTCTGGGGGTGGAGGGGTGATTTGGAGAGAAAGCCTTGACACTGTGCAAGCACTGTTCAGCAACAGCCAAAACACTGGAGAGTTACCACATGTGTGTTGCCAACCCTGACTAGCTGCTAGGAGCTCCATCCCAGTCAGACCCAGTACAACAGTACACCAAGTTATCGGCTACTGAAGTGACAATACCCACTAATAATGTTTCTACATCAACAGAAATTACATAACCACCATGAGAACATATCCTAGATTCCTCAGTACAACAGTGAAGTCCTTTGCTTGATAATAAATGGGGTCCTGAGAAGCTTCTTCCCAGGTGGCTTTTGATGGGAACCTGAACGAGGATAGTAAACACTTTTCCCTCCACCGAAACCCATAGGGTTTTTGGAGTTCATCGTCACTTCACATCTAGCAGAGGAATCATGCAGACCTGGACTCTGTGGAAGCAGGCAGAAGTCAGTGCAAAGCAAAACAACAACAAACTCTGCGGGTGAAGGGACAACCTACATTGCAGTGAACTTTGCAAAATTTTGCCTGTCAGAACTTAGCAAAATTAAAAATCACACAAAATTGAAATATGGTGTACAGGAGATGGAAGAATTTCAGAATTTAATTAAGCTAAGCCATGAAATAACCGGCTACATGCTGCCAAGCAGGTAGCATGTTGCATCTTCAAACATGAAGGATCATTTCCATTTCCTTGTTTCCATCATTACTTTTCCACATTTTTTTTCCCCAGTCTACTACATTTCTGTGGTTAGAGAAACCAACTGGAATGTCCGGTACAACTGGCCTGTACGTGAACTTTGCTAAAATACCCACAGCTTCTGAGCCATTAAAAATCACTAGAAAATTGACTGCAGCAAATGAAAACAAAGAGAATTGTGAACTTAAAAACTTTAATAAGAAAATATTTTATATTACCATGTTCATGAGTACTTAGAAGGGTTAGTGAGAGGGTCTGTGTTTTGTAAGTGTCTCAGCTCCTGTCTTGAATACAGCCTAATGCTCAGGAGCTGTGTAGGAGATTTCACGTATTTATCAAAAGTCTTCCAGTGGCACTAGATATAACTGAAATAGGCCCCATATATTTGTCGGGACATGTTTCTATTCATATCTAGATATTAACCAACAGCACCCAGGATAGGTTGGTTTGCATGTAACTTATTTTTTTCCTACGAATGTGATTCAGTCAGCATGTCTGCTATTCAGAAGAGACAAAAGAAAATGGAAAATTTCAAACTGTTCACACAAGCAGCAAGATAAGGACAATAAAATTTCATTTATTGGCATAAATGCATCAATCACTGATTTGAAGGAATTTGCTCTGTGATGTATGCCTGTTGCACAAGTGATTAGATGCAAACAACAGCAACTGTCTTAAAACTAAAACATTGATTGTAACTGCTATAACCAGTAATCTGATCTGGAATGTCAAGCCATATGGTCTTATATTTCCAAGGCAACATTACTTTTTAATGCTGCTCACGTCTTTATGTTTACAATATTATATACTAGGTACTAACCCAGAAACAACAATTTTTCTGTGAGGACTTTTGATAATGTAAAATTTTCATTTAATTATAAACAGTCCTTTTCTACCCAGCTACCACAGCAGTCACACCTGTATGTGATCACCAGATCTGTGTAAATTGAAAACATTCTTTAGAAACTAGAATATCTTCAGATTTCATAATAGACTTTCATGACTTCCAATAGTCTTAACCAAAATTAAATATTCTTAGTTAGTGGAGAACATGAAATTGTGTCAGTCCTTAATCCATTTTATTTTGTTTGCAGGTTGTATGTACAATAAACATAACCTGTCCTCCTGGTTGCAACACAAAAAAATTTATTGATGATTTATTGATCCAGATGTAATGATAAAAAGTCACCTAAGCGAGCAGCAAAACTGGACCCTGTGCAGAACTGGACAATGAGTTTTGCTCTGCCAGAGTATAGCACGTGGAAAATGCTGGAAGCCCGGCAGCTACCTGACAACTGTGGGATAGACGTTGCCTGGATTTGATGTGTGTCAGCCTAACATCTGGCTCTTCATTTATTCAATATCTTAGTTACCGTGGACACCTGCTAATTCTGTTCCTCCTACACTGATGTAGGCGTGAGCATGAGTCCTCCATCTCTCCGTGGGCCTTCTACACTCTGCTGGCAACATAAAGGTGCTTGATAATGTAAAAGCTGTAACCGTAATTTGACAGGACTTAAAATGCATCTTTTGCCACCTTTACTATGCCGCAGTGATATAAGGTAACCTTGTCAGTGAGGGTTGGTTACTATGCAACTCCTATGCTTGTGGGTAAGACATAAATAATAAGAGCTGAAAAAAGTTGCCCACAGAGACAAGCCAATATCCAGAACACAAGGCTAATCATGCCTTTTTGTTGAAACATATTACAAATATGAGCACTGTTAGATCAAGAGGCACTGCAGGAACTCAAATCTATGTGGAAAAAGAACAGCACAAAACCTGCTGAAGAATCTGGGGCATTGTGTTGGCACTGCCATGCATAAAATTTCATTATTTTTTTAGTTTCTATGCAGACCTATGACCCACTTCTGTTCCCACTGAAATCCATGGCAGATTTAATAGGTGCTCTATTTTTTCATTTTAATAAGAATTCTATTTATAGAAAGAAGTGTAACTTAAAACTGTGTAAATTCTAGTCTTCCTTCACCTTCTACTCCTCAAGGGATACTTCTTACTAAAGAACTAAATGCTATTCTGCAGTAGTAACTTTGGAAGTAACCATACACTGTCCTTAAAATACCTGTCATAGCACGTTTAGCAGATGATCCTACATGGAAGAACAAACTTTTTTTCCTAGCTACTAAGATACCATAATCACAATTTGTCATTAAGGCTGTGCCTGGTTTTGACTGACCATCCCTCAAAACAAAACCAAATTCTTTTATAGTTCCTCATCTTTGACTTCCACCAATCAGTATTCATCAAAATTTAAGGCTATCAGAAAAGGCACTGATAAGGCATGAAAGCTGGAAAATGTGGAGCTCCTTCCAATTAGTAAGTCTTCCATCTTCTTCCTCAATGTCATAATTTAAAAGTCAATTCTTTGATATGCTCCACTTTTTCATTTTTTTAAGGTGATCTGAGAAAAAACCTTTCCTGCTAACAAATCTGGGAAATGTGAAGGTCATTTTCACTCAAAAGATTTCACTCTCTGATACCACATTATTGGAGTTTCAGTTTCTATGATGGGATGAATACAGCTTTCAGGACTTCAGCACAGGAAAAGTAACATGAGGCAAAAAACCCCTCAAAACAAATCATGTCTGTTTCATAAAATTATGTGTGTATATATATATACACACACAAAAGTAATACGCAAATACCATCAAGGTAAATTGTGATGGTACTTAAGCTTAGATTTCAGTTACTCCTATTTGTTTCAAATCAACATCAGTCTCCAGAGTGAGCCAAACTGGGACTCAGAAGCAGTGCCCACAACACCTGAATTATGATGTGCCTCAGGATGGACTCAAGTCATTTGATGTTGAGCCACACGGGCATGCTCACAGGGTGGTAGGCAGTGTGTGTGGATGGTTGTAGAGGAAACACAGTGCTGCACTGAAAGCAGTGGTCTCTCCCCCTTCTCCCTGCCCACAGCCACTTGCCCTCTCATGCTAGCACCATCACCCATGTGGTCACACAGCAGGCTGGATCCGGGAAGCTGCTCAGCTGAAAGCTAGCAGCAGTGAAATGACTGGGGTTTAGCCAGGTTGGTCCATTAGCCCAGTTCTCCGTGTGGCTTTACAAAACCCATGCGTGCAGTGGGGGATGAGCGGCCCAGCATGGTGGCAGGCATGGAGCCATCCCTTTCAGAGCAGCCTGTACCGCAGCTGATTAGTGGACGGAGAGCTGCAAGTGGGTAAAACTGTTCTGCAGGTCAGATGTGCCTGCAAGCCCTACAATGGACAAGGCTGGGCATAGCGCTACCTTAGGTATGTGTTAATTTCCTTATAAGTAAAAGCCTTTAAACTTCCTTTTCATGGCCTTCAAAAGTATTTGAATAACCCAGTCCACAAGTAATTTACAAGCTTGCTTAATTAAAGCATTGTTGCTTAAAACAACTACACTACCTTTCCTTAACCTCAGTGTTATAATGGATGCTTACCCAGTCCTGGCATCCTGGTAAGTTCTTATCGGATGCACATAAACGAGCTGTGACAAGCAGATATGAGCTCCCTTTACCACCACACCAACCTAATGGGCCTCCAGCCAGTTTCAAACTGAACACCCTCGTGACCTTGTTAGGGTGACACTGTGACCGAGCTAATAAGCCGTGCACAGAAGCAGGAGCGATCTGGGCCGGGCTTCACAAACATACTTTTGAACTGGAGCTGGCTTGTGTCCAGGCAGCTGAACGCACACGCAGAGGGGATTCATGTATGACTGCAATCAATCATGTAGACACAATGAAAGTATAATCAGACAGAAGGCTACGGCTTCTCTGCAGAAGATCTGAGTATCTGCAAAGCCTCTATTCTACATTTCAACGTATGCACGCTGTATTTCACTTAATCTTCCCTTCTGATCCAAGGGAATCTTTTTCTTTTTGCAAGCTATTAATCATTTTCTGACATTGTTTATTCCTAATAAATCCTAGGATCGATTGGCTGTCCCTTATTGCAGAAGCCACCCATTTCCATACGGTTTGAGGAGTATTCCTGTAATTACCCTGGTTTTGCAAGGCACTTGAGACACAACTGTGTGTCTTCCAGTTTTGTAACTGCCATGTCTCACAAAGCTAAAATTTGGCCATGTTTCTTTTTCAAGGAACCTATACTGTGGAAGTCCTGTCCAGTTAAGCATGTCTTTTTAAGACATCAATAAACTTATAAATACTTTGACCACATAGCATAGTTAACAAGTGTTTTAGGTGACATTACTTCAATCACAGTTCCGCACAAATAAAAGGCTAATACATTTTCTCACTTGGCCGTTATTAGTTTTACCCAGTTCTTACTGGGTACTGCAGCTGGGGTGTTGCAATTATTTACCACACTACTGACACTAAGCATTTTTATTACTTGCACTGTTTTATGTATACAATTGGAACCTAACTCTGCTCTTTCACTCTCTCTCCCGTTCTTTTTCTCTGCCCTCTAAGACTATTGACAAAGCTGGATGCCCTAATGCTCCATATCTCTCAAAACATGTAAAGTTATGCAGACAGAAAGCAAAATAAATGTAGAAAAACATACTGACCATGATCTGTCTATACATAAGAAAATCAGACTACACAAAGTGCAGAGCAGAAAATGACTGCTGTTATTAGATGTCAGAGAGTACTTATAGCAGGAAAGACAAATCTAAAAATCAGCACACAAAAGGGAGGGAAAATTAGGCCCACTATTGTGTAAGTCACGTAGAAATCAAAACGTGGTATTTCAAGTGGGGTATAGGCACACCATGTATGTTAGGCAGGTATTCTGACAACGTAGGTGTGTCTGGCAAATATCTGCATGCTAGGTGGATGCTGAATTTTCCTTTGAGAAGTGAGCATATACAACTAAGACATGTAATATTTCAAAAAGAAATTCGAACGCTTTTCTGACTAAGTTATGAAACAATTCTGTGCCTTTACTATGTAACATCTACCTAACGTCAAGAAAGGACAGCTTTAATATATGATGCTAGGACCTATTTAATTTCATACATACTTGGTCATGAGCAGTTGCTTCTTTCTTTTTGAAATTGCCTATATTATTTGTCATTATATATCTTGCAGCCTCCTCAGTATTCTTAATAGCTTATTTAAAATTGAATTGAAAGTGTGGTTCATAGGCTGGACACTGGAAGCAAAACTCTATTAAAAGGTACCAGTATTGATGTTTTTTTAAATGACTGGAAAACCTCTGCTGGCCCAATGAAATTAGAAACTTTCAAATTCTTTAATTAAGCAACTGAAGTTAATGACTAAATGCAGTTTTCCTGCAGTAAAGGAAACAGCTCAGTTACCTGAAATCCAATGGCAAAAAAGAAACAATATTTTCCCCCTTTGAGAATGCAAACAAGTACCAGATGCCACACTGTATACATAACTGTGATCTGTCTCAAAGACCAGTATTCAGATTTTCATTAGAATGAGCAAAGAGTGTTTTTAAAGTGCCTACATGACTTAGGAACATAAGTGCTTGTTGTGAGAGTTAAACAAGCAACCTAAACTTGATCCTTTAAACTGCCCCTGGATACCTTTATTTTAATTCACTTAAGTATGCCCATAGGAGGTGTCTCCAGGAGTACAACCTAAGAACAGTGAAGAGCCCACCGTATCAACGGAGGAATTCCCACCACCTCTAAGGAGGGCAAGAGCTGGGCCTAAAATGTACACATAAGCCACCTTTATTGTTCTTGCAAGATTTGCACAGTTTTGCTGCATTTGATGGGATACTGCACTAGCAAAAAACAGCTTGTGGCCGTGTTTTTAATATGCAGTACAGCTAATCCGGTCCATATGGAAATGTGCACAAGCTCTTTATAGGGTTCTAGCTGCAATACTTGGAGAGAAATTATCTTAACTGCTGCTACCCAAACTTTACTCTGTTGCAGAGGTCCTGCCATGACAGAAGGTTGTTTAATTCCTTGTGCCTTGAGATCCCTCAGCCGGTGCAGCTGAGGTAACAGAACATCCTGCATACATCAAAGACTGTGAGCTGTTCAGATTGTGATACAGGCCATGAGTGATCACTGCAGTTACAACATTATCCTTAATCTAGGCGATGATGAACAAATTAAGAATCTTCTGTTCCTTCAGTGTTTGAAGAAACAAGAGTGGGGAACTATTCCTTAATTAACAAGTTGGTTTCAGCATCGTATGCTTTCCAAACCTTTCAACATTTAAACAACAAGAAAAAAACCACAAAATAAAATAAAGTTTGGCTGAGCAGTACAGGTGAGAACTCAACTGTATCAGTTAGAAATGTCAATCTAAATAATACTGAAACACGAATTCCTTTAAAAACTGCCACAGATTGCTGTTTCTGTACTATGAAAATGCATTCAGCTATCCTACTGTGCTGGATGTTAATATGTAGATCTTTTTTTAAACTCAAATTAGATTACAATGTTAGTAGGTCATAATGGAGCTATTGTTCTCCTACCATGTACCTTCCTGCGCAATTCTGCTGCTGATAATAATTCAAATCAGGGAATTTAGGTGGAAGGAGAATGCTATACCTTTGTGTCAAGCCATCTAACGAATGTGAATGTAAAGAAACAATACACTTCAAAACAGCAAGTGCTCAGATAAGTATTTCCTTCTTACATTAATACTGCAGACAACAATCTCAGGCATCTTTCTGACGTGGCAAACTCTATAAAAACCTACGCAGTCTGGCCATTCACTTGGGAGGTGTGATGCTCACCACTGGAAAAGAGAACAGGGGAGAGTTTTATACAGAAGTGAATTTGACCATGGGTGCAGTATTACCACGTTGCCCCTGCACACACGTTTTGAGATGCTCACGTTTCAGTGACAGAAGTCTTGACTTCCCACATGAACTTGCTGGAACTACTACCTGGAAAAACTGAGCAGGAAGAGATATGTTTGTACACTGTGCGAGCTCCGCGTCGTGTGACCCAGCGCAGTGGGGAACTGCAGAACAGGACTGTATGTGCTACCACACGGATCAACACTTGAGAATAATCACCCGGAGCTTACAAAGGTCCCTAGTACAGAGGCAGCTGTCATTTGACTTTGCTTATTGTTCTGTAGTCCGCAAGTGCAGAAGTGTCCTTTAAGGGAAAGCTCTGCCTTGGATACAGACACAGGGCACGGGCAGGAGCCTGGGAGAGGTCTGACTCATTCTCCTGCAGCAGGGCCAGGGGCTGGAGCAGGGCAAGCGTGGAGGCGAGACTCACTGCCCCAGCACACGGGGAAGGAAGGGAGCTGCTGGCTGCCATCCCACTCTCTGCCTTCTGCCCTTTGGCTAGGAAAGGGTAGATTTCATCACACGCCTGCGCAGGGACTTTGGCAAGCAAGGAGCTCAGTAGGCAGTGTGTACACTGGGCATATTATTCACAGGACTCAGGTCCTTTGGCTTCTGGTGTGACGTTTGTGCCTAGTCACGTTCGGATCAACTCATAAGGTGAATTTGTGCATTATCCTAGGACTGCTTCTGCCTCACAGAACAGCTGTAACTGAAGTTTTCAGCTCTGCTAAGCGTCCTTGAAAATTTCTTCATACATTAGATAAGCATGCTTTAAGCATCTGGCTTGTTTAACCAAGAATAAAACTATGTAATTTAAATTTGCAAAGATACACCCACAGGCTCTTGTTCACATCCAAATCGTAAGACAAATGTTGTATATTTAGCATACTGTTAACTTCCTCCCAATAAAACTTAATGCATCTTCAATATCAGAAGGAAAACTGTAGATTACAAACTGAAGAGTCAACAGTGTTGTCTTGTTGCAGGAAAAAGGCCTGGAGTCTTCATTGTTGGAGGGCTTTAAAAGCACGCTAGACAAACATTTGTCAGGAGAGACATAGGAACATCTGAGCCTTCCCTAGAGGCAGAAGCTGGATCAGATGACTCTGGAGGGGCCCTTCCAGCCTAATCTCTTCTGTAGGTCTGCCTTAAACTACTTACCTCCAGCTGCACTTAGCCAGATGTCAATTTACAAAGACAAGCGCTAACGTCAGTCTTTGCTCACCGCCAAGTCTGATAAGAGTCTCACTGCAACCCATAAAAAAATTAAATTAAGACTTTATGGTTTTATTACTATAATCAGTGTTAATGATTATTAATAATTATGAAAACAGCTAGAAAATAATAACAAAACCCAACCCTGTCATAGTGGTAAGACAATTTTCTGTCCATTTATATCATGGTGTTTTAGGTTTCTAAGGAGCAGCTACACTGTACCTTTACAAATATTTCTTTTTAGAAGCTCTCTTTTTACTTGGGGTGATCCATCTCCACACTATATAACTCATACAGAGTGTAATATACTTCCTCTGCACAGGCAGATATATAGTTACTTACCAACATACGTTTGCAACACCAACAGTATGTTTCAACTCATGGATATTATAAATGCTTTTTGTGAAAGTAATGGACTGAAATATTAGTAAACTCTTCAAAAATTAGAGTGAAACTAATTAGCAAAGTGACCATATAAGTGCTTTCCCAGCTGTTAATGCAAAGCTAAATAATATAATATCCTGGGCCAAAACTGAAGTCTGGGAAGAAAGTCTGTTGCTTCATTTATATCCGTACTAAAAGCAGAACCACAGCAGCTAGCTATACCCAGGCAGCTGCCAGGCCTGCCTTTGGCAAGATGTTGCTCTGAGAATTGTTTCTGCTCACAGTTACACGGGGCGGGGGGGGAACTAAAACCAGACACGTTACTGAACCAGAGACCTGCCGTGAGACACCTTGAACTCCTTAACTTTCAAAGTGAGCAGCAAGATGCCTCTGCTTAAGGTCCAAATATTGAATCTGGACCCCAATGTTAAGCACAGATGTATAAAAATGTTGACTTTATTGAGGAATTTGGATTCAAATGGAACTAATGGGAAAAAGCACACCAGAAAGTGCATAGGAAATACTCACATTGACATTTACTTAAAAAGGTTGAAAGTCAGATGCAGGCAAGGCTTAGGCAGGAACTCTGTCAGAAAGCGTCATTCCAGTTGGCACAGAAGAAAGTCACCACTCCTCCCTTAACTGCCCAGAGAGGGTTCGGTACCTGAAACACAGAGATGCTCCAGTTTGACAAGCCCCAGGGTATCTGGGAAGATCTGGGTGCTTACACTAAAGCCCAGTTCATTTTAGCCCCCAGGCTTTCTCCCTCAGATGCACAGGTCCTGGGGATCACTCTTCCAGAACCAGCTTCTGAGACAATAACTGCTTTCAGAAGTGGAAACAAATAAAACAGCGCTAGGGACTCCATGGTGCAGTGAGGCAGTAAGAATTGGGTAAACAACCAGGACAGCTTATCGTGGCAATTGCCTTCCTGCTGAACCAGTCCTGTGGCAGTCCCTCAGGTTCATCTGCACGAGTTCTTTCACAGAACTGTCGCAAAACTTGAATTATTGATATCTGTGGAGCACAACACGTCAGTAAGAACCAAAGAACTCCCTGCAAAATAAATAAGAGACACAGCGGATTCCACAGCCACTAACAGCCTGCTGACAAGGGCTGAATCTTGCTCTGACCTTAACCCTGCAGATGAGCCTTTCAGCTCCAGTTGTAGGGCAGCACGCAGCAGCAAAGCTGGTGACATTCCTGTTTTGTAATTTAACAGTCACATTCCTAGGTTGTACTTTTTCACTGGGGCTGCTTATTTGGAGCCTTACATCATCTCTGAGTTAACTTTCAGGGCAAAAGCAGGAAGTCTCCAGAGCAGAGCAACAGCCATGAAGAACAAGGGCAAACCCATGGACAGCATGGAGACCAATGCATGATATGCAAGACCATGGGAACTCACACACGTTGAAACATGCATTTCCTGTTTTTTTCCATCACGGGAATGACTACCCAGCAAAAACACTGAAGATAAAACAGGGACGGTTGTTCTTGGTTATTTGCAGTAATGAAGACCTAGAAAAGCTGTTATACTCTTCTAATTCCTAACATGAGAGGACAAAGGAGACAGGAATTATCCCATGGAGTTTTTTCTGGTTTTCCCTAGAACGTTGTAATGTTATAACAACACAAGAGCTTTTGCCATATCCAAGCCAAATGCAAATAGGCTGTGATACTCTTTTTTTTTTTTTTTCCTCTGAATAACACAAGCAAAGCCTAGATAAACCCTACACCTGCTGGAATTAGAAAAAGATGGTGTCACTAACATAGCAACAGAGTGATGCACGTAGTAAGAGGAAACAGGATAGGGTGATACTGGACTTTTTTTGCATGCTGGCTTCAACCACTGCCTATAGCTGAAATATCAGAACAAGATATACCTTTTTTTTCATCTCCTTCTTCACTGAACGGGGTCCTTTGGCAACTTGCTGCCAGCACCATTGATGCCTACACATAAAATAAGAAGTGTCCTTGAACACAATAAAGATGACTCACAAAGGGCTAGTAAACAGCAGCCAGAAGGAGAGCTGGGACACGCTGGGGGAAAATGAGCAGAAAACACAGTTTCAATGGAAAATGCAACAAGATTGACCCTCATCTCACTGAAGCCACTGGGATTCACAATCTTGGCTGCAAAGACAAATTTCAGTATGATATCCCATTGGAGGAATGTGACTGGCAGCTGTAGAAAGATGTGGGATTTTCTGAAGATGATGTAGAGAAACAGACTGGCTTTTGTAAGCTCTTGAAATGACTAGCAGCTGTAGAAGCTCCTCTACGTCACCTAATCTGTCCAGCTCCACTTTGCAGGAATGCCCATGGCCTGGACAGCCCATGTGCAGTGATGCTGCACTGCCCTCTTGTTCACAGCCCAATTACTTTCATTGTAAGAAACACTTGCTTAATGACTTGAGATTTTCCTGTTTCAGCTTCAGGCCATTGCACCTTGTCTTTCCTTCTTCTGAGAAGTGGATAATTCCCTTCTTTCATTTATACTATTATCTCTGCAATTATTTATAGTCTGTAACTGTAAATCTCCCGAGCCCTCCATTTAATACAGTTCTTTCAGTGTCTTTTTCTGCAGTATGTCTTAGTTTTCTATCGTCATCCATTACTGGCTTTGTATCTTCTCTATATTTAAAATAATTTTTACATTATGGGGACCCGATTGCATTCACCATTCCAAACACAGCAAAACCACAGCTATATGAAACAGAGTCGTTACTACTCACCTGGGAAAACGTGGGTGTGTTTTATGTGACAGAGAAAGATTCAAAAGGCACAGGCGACCTCATTTTCAAATGGCAAATCACACACCCTAAAGGTGGAAGCATAAAAGCAAATCTCTGAGTATTCTCACCATGTCCAGAATATTGCGGTTTTCTTCAACCATGTGCTAAGAAACACAAGAGCAAGAAATCCTTGTTAAATTAATAAATAACTATAAGAACATCATTCTGAAAGCAGGATTGCATAATAGAAACTATTAACAAAGCCTTTACTCTAGGTGACAGTGATTCACTTTTACATAAATCAATATAAATTTAAAATTTAAATGATGGACCATATTTCCCTTAAAAAAGGGCCAAAAGCTGCAATAAGTGTTAGGAAAGGTGTGGATAGAGCTTATTGTACAAAATTGTTGGTGTTTTTTAAAATCTTCTTAAATTTTCTTTTTTAAAAAAATCCGACAATCTATTAACTGCTGTTCTGAAGATTCAACCATCCAGTCACTTGAGGATGTATTGCAGGCCACAGACTGCATTTCTGCAGTATTTACCACTAAATTACTTGAGCACTTGCCAATCATTATTAAGTATACTCCCTGGAAATGCCTTCTGACACAGGGAAACATTTTTGTCTCCATTTTATCAGGCAAAGGGGCACACAAAAACTGAGCTGCACGAGAACTTTTGAAAAAAATTTGACAAAGCGAAGCCATAAATTGAACCTAGATCTCCTGAGCTGCTGTTCAGTATCTTCACAGCGATATTCTTAAGAAAAAAACGACAAGGTAACTGCAGTTGAAAAGCCTAAGCAATCACTCATTATATGCAAATAGGATTTATCTTCTTGCGTCAGGAGATGCTATGCTGTATTGGTGCTGAAGTGACTAATGCTAACTACAGAGGTCATGATAAAGTGGATCTCCGAGGAATAACAAAGGCATGATACAGTAGCAATCATGACAAAACCAGAGCTTTGAAAGGGTACTTGCCTGTATTTTAAAGCATTCAGGTAAAACGAAATAATGGTTATGACAGTGTAATTGTTTTGCATATTAATGATGTGATAGACTTCAGGAAAAAATAGAGATCAAAGTCAATCTGGAAAAGGAGGGCTCTAATGGGACAGAGCTGGAGTCTGCTATAGGCCACCAGATACAGCAACAGACAGGCACAGCTCTACAGAGTTACAAAGGAGAAAGGGGTGTCAAGACAGTGTATTGTTAGAGAAGAACTGAACTTCCCACACAAAGAGAACAAATACTACTGATAGCTGGCAGTTCTGGCTACATCCAGACACAAGTGATGGTGTATCTTCCAAGTAGCCAATGATCCCCTACTGCTGCGGTTGAGTTTTGTTTTCCATTAAGTTTTCCACCAGACCTGGTAAGATCTTATCTGAATGACCATGGGCCGACTGACTTGAAATCAAACGAAATGATACACAGAATTAAGTTCTCTATTGTAAGAGATCAAATAAAAAAAAATTAAAAATCAGAGGCCTAGAAGGCTTAAGAGTTTGGAATTCCTTCAAATGTTCAATGAAAGTATTTATAAAGAAAAAAAAGAAAGTGTATTGCATGTGTATTGCATATGATGCTAAGATTAAAGATCCTCTTACTAAGTTAATACTCGATTCACTTTTCAACAGAAACAGTGACTATACAGTCAAAGGTAGGATAATTAAAGGAAAAAAGGATACAGAGTAAGAATTACCAAAATAAAATAGAGGTGAAATTCCACAGATCTTGCAGTGGAATAGACAGTCTCTATCTTAAGAATATGAGAACAGAATGAACTTTGTTTGTATTTAAGGAAGAAAAGGGGAGAAATTTCTCCAACTGCTCAACTGGTCAGACCTCTAGTCTGACTTCAGTAACATCCAAAGTTTTAGAACAAATATGGAAGAGAAGACACGATAAACTTCAATGTGCTTCGAAAATGGGAGAAAACACAGTGTGGATTTACCAGAATTAGATTGTTCCCGGATAACTTGAGTTCTTTTTTCCATAAGTCATCTGAATTTTTTAACAAAGTATCTAGACCAAGTCCACATGGGACTCAGTAAAGCATCTGACTGAGTCCAGTAGAGGAAACTATTAGTTAAGCAGCAAATGCTGGCAATTTGTACAAGAGTTGCCAGATGGGTAACAGATACCTTAAAGGTAACATGAGGAGCAATGTTGAAAACATTAGGATAAAGGTTACTAAGAGAATTATCTGAGATCAGCCATAGGGCCAGTCTTACTTAGCATCATCACCAATCATATTTAATATCATCACCAACAATCTAGCCACAGAAATTAGGAAGGAGTTAACAAAATTAAGGACATGAAGTTGTACAGCACACTTAATAGACAAGGGACATATTGAAATAAATAACAGGAATTGCATACATGGCTGTGAATGGCCATGCAGAAATGTCCATCTCTCCCCTTTGATTATACAGGTAATCTTGCACCTCAAGTTAAATACTTAGGGTAGGTGGATACTTAAAACAGATACTATGACTCCATCTGATGCAACTGGGAAAAGGTCACACAGGGTGTCAGTGAAGGTATTTGTAGCAAGAAAAGTATTAATGTCAGCTTAATGTCAGCATAGGAGGCTGAGATGAGACCTCCTGTGGAACTCTTTGCACCTTGGAGCACCACCTACTTTTCTGTTCAGTCAAGCCCCAGAAAGGTGGACTCAAGCTCCGGGAGGGGCTGATGATCCCAAGCAGAATTGTTAAGAGGAATGGTCTATCACCAGTGAAGTGCCCAAAAGAGTTTGGCTAGTTTAGCTTGGAAAAAAAGGGGTCTGAGAGAGGACAGGGAACAATGTCAGGCACAGTCACTGAAAGTGCATGTCAGTTTCAGAAGAAATAGAAACAAAATGAACAGTAATAAATTCTGTGTGGAAATTAGAAGATAACTAGGTATCCCAGAAACAAGACACCAGGGTGCTCTTGATAAGATTTACAGTAGATGTCATTGCAAAAAAAAAAAAACCCAAACAAACAAAAAAAACAACCCACAAAAAAAAAAAAAAAAAAAAACCCACCAAACCCAACCTAAAAAACCTCTATAAACAACTAACCCTCTAAAGGGTTACAACATGATGCATAATCAATTTATGGTTTACTTTTGATTTAGCTTTCCACTGCACAAGACTAAAGTAGACTTAGCCTTCCCTTCCAGTCTCCTGTTAATTATTATAAAAAAATACTTGTCCTTTTGAAAACAGCTGTTACAAGGAAATAACTGACATTGTAAGAATAAAACATAGTAGTTATAGTTATAGTTATAGTTATAGTCATATCTATCTTATCCAGGTATGTCTTAAGATAGCCCAGCCCTAAGGGCCAATTTTTAATTGGCAGAATAAAAGTTACAGTCTAAGTATTGCTATAGACAGACACATTTATATTATAGTCTTGAAATAGATACAGAAACTATTTCATGGCATCATTTCATTTCACAGAAGCAATTTCCTTGTGAGCAGAACATAACAATATTTCAGCACGCAAAACAATATTATCTTGCATATAAATGCAAAGACATCAGTACTGATCAGTTTTGATGCAATTTAAAATTTTAAGGAAGTGCTGTTATACTGCATTTCCTCAGTTTGTAAATCTGTCTACCACTTCTTGCAAAACACCACCTGCAGCAGAGAAGAGCTTGACCATCTGCCTGTTGAATATTCCATCTCCTCCCAGACGACAGTATCCAAAAAAAGACTGTGAAACTCAAACATATGGGGAAGGGGAAGGGCTAGTTAATGAAAATGGCAAGAGTTTACAACACCCTTAGGGATGAGAAACGAAACTTCCATTTAAAATATGAGTAGGCAATGCAGAGAGTGACAACAGATCATTTTTGCAGCAACTATGGGACACAGAAAACACAACCCACTGTTACTCCAAATAACCTGTGAGCCCAGGGCAGCTCTCTCACCTTGTCCTTAGTTTATTTTTTTTTCAACCACCAAGCACCAGAGCCTCTCCGCACAGAACAGGCAGAACTCTCCCAGCATGGTTCTCTGCTGCTTACCCTTCTACAGAGGTACACTTTCCTGCCACATTAGACGTCTGCAGTCTTTGCTGGGTAAAAAACTGGCTGGAAGGCTGAGCCCAGAGAGCAGTGATGAACAGAGCTAAATCCAGTTGGCAGTTGGTCACAGATGGTGTTCCCCAGGGCTCAGTACCGGGGCTGGTCTTGTTTAATATCTTTATCAATGATATGGATGAGGGGATCAAGTGCACCCTCAGTAAGTTTGCGGATGACACTAAATTGGCTGGGAGTGTTGGTCTGCTGGAGGGTAGGAAGGCTCTGCAGAGGGATCTGGACAGGTTGGATCAATGAACTGAGGCCAGCTGTATGAGGTTTAACAAGGCCAAGTGCCGGGTCCTGCACTTGGGTCACAACAACCCCAGGCAATGCTACAGGCTTGGGGCAGAGTGGCTGGAAAGCTGACTGGAGGAAAAGGACCCGGGAGTGCTGGTTGACAGCCAGCTGAACGTGAGCCGACAGTGTGTCTGGGTGGCCAAGAAGGCCAACAGCATCCTGGCTCATATCAGACATAGTGTGGCCAGCAGGAGTAGCGAAGTAATCATCCCCCTGTACTCAGCCCTGGTGAGGCCGCGCCTCGAGTACTGTGTTCAGTTTTGGGGCCCTCACTACAAGAAAGACATTGAGGCCCTGGAGTGTGTCCAGAGAAGGGCAATGAAACTGGTGAAGGGTCTGGAACACAAGTCTTATGAGAAGCAGCTGAAGGAACTGGGGTTGTTTAGCCTGAAGAACAGGAGGGTCTCTACAACTATGTGAAAGAAGGTTGTGGTGAGGTGGGTGTTGGCCTCTTCTCCCAAGTCACAAGTGATAGGACAAGAGGAAACAGCCTCAAATTGCTCCAGGGGAGGTTTAGGTTGCATATTAGGAGAAATTTCTTCTTGGAAGGAGTGGTCAGGCATTGGAACAGGGAGGTGGTGGAGTCACCATCCCTGGAGGTGTTCAAAAAGTGTGTAGACATGGCACTCCGGGACATGGTTTAGTAGACATGGTGGTGTTGGGTTGATGGCTGATGATCCTAGAGGTCTTTTCCAACCTTAAAGATTCTATGATTCTATGATTTGTTTCCTTTTTTGCAAATCAAGAGCATACTCAGAACTTTCTATATTTAGACTTATGCACTGTATTCTGTTTCCATATTATCCTCCAAATCTTGACATTCCCCAAATGCTCACATGTTCTGTGAAGGGAAAATAATACTTATTTTCACACATCTGCAGTAACACCCTCATCATTTCAATACTGATTAAAAATTTACTTGCTAGAATGCAAGTACATTACAGTCCACTCCAACATTTCCAGTAACATTTCTTTTTGTTCCCCTAGTTCCTATGCTCTATAGGCACAACACCAGAATCTGAAGATTTAACATGTTTAACTAATCATATCCCTTATTTTTAACACTCCTCCCCATTTTTCATCCTTTGCAAAGAAGAACACAATCTTTCTCCGCTTAATATACAGAGTTTTTGGAACACAAGTGTCAGATTTTCCAATATGCATGTGTACTTCCACTAAGGCGAACACATACACTGTTAATCATGAGTGCACATTAAAAAAAAAAAAAAAAAAGGCAAACAAACTTCAAATTCCTCTTTTTCCACTGGAAAATTTTATGAACATGTACTTCTGGAGGAATTTTAGTAAATGTTTGTATTAAGAGATGTAAGCCTTACAGGAAAAACTCATCAGAATATACGCCAACCGATGTATACCAAAAATAAATCTTGCGGTACCAGCAAGATTTGTTTATCACTAAGCATAAAGAATTGATGTCCCATGAAGGTATGATATTCTAAAGAGTATGTGATTTCTAAAGATAAACATAAAAAAGTCGAAGTAGCCACACAGTTGCAAAATGGGCAAGGCTGTATTTTGAAGCCATATTCTGCCCCACATATGACAGAAATGGAAGTTCTTTTTTGACCACCACTAAAGTTTTATCATGTATTACTGAAAAAAAAAAAAGCATAGTGAAAGTTTTAGTTCCAATGCCTAACTTACAATTCTCTCATTTGCAAGTTTATGCACTGCATGCACAGCATGTTACCACCCATTAAACATGGATTTAGGTTTTGAGAACAAATTAAACATATCCAGGTTCTCATCCTAACGTGACTAACTATTCTGATGTCTTCCAACGTCATAACACTACATAGAATGTGTTTGTGCTCATATCACACATGCTAGATCCTCACAAACAGAGGAACCTATTAGTAAGTGATTAAACAAAGAAAATTGACTAATTTGTAGCACAGGGAAGGAAATACTGTCCTCACAGAAACCAGCAGCAAATTCCAAATGATTTTGGCAGGTCAAGAATCGTATCCAATGTTTTTTCCATTGTGAAGAACACATTAAAAGAGATAAGTATTTTCTAACCTCCTTCAGAGATAACTGTCCATGTTTCTTGTACCATTATTGATAAAAAACCTGTAAAAAATTGTATTAAAATCACCAGTGAGACATTAATTGTTTCCGCTTCATTTTCACAACTCAGATGATAATGACGATGGGAAAGGTAAGGGGGACTTTTTCTGAGTCTTAATTTACTGTTTTCTAGATATCCTGAGAACAAGACAGGACACGTGCTTTATCAGTGCAAAAATGGTCGGTTGGTTGGTTGGTTTTTCACCTGTTCTTTCCCTAACACTGCAGAGAAAACACAGAACATGGACATGCATAGCACTTTTAACAACAATATAAACCTTAACAGAGTATCCAGAGAAGCTTTGCAAAAAAAAAAAAAAAAAGAAAAAGTGAATTTGTCCCTTGGATACAGCCATGCAATCACATGGATGAGAAGGATTCATGCACATACCTGTTTTAAATTATTCCCAAAAGGTGCATTCTGTCTCTCTCATGCTCTGTACAACTCCTCTCTGAAGTCAGTAATACAGATCCTGGCTCTGCACTTCCAATATGCAGCCATGAGTACGCCTCCTTCGATTACTGTCAGTTCAGGCATGATCGTATGAGCGGTTAATGTCTGTGATGGCAGCACACAATGGACAGAATATTTTTGCAAGGGATTCCAAGGCAGAATGACATCCCGTGATATGTAGGTGCTGCTTTTTCTACCCATGAGGCTATCCTGTATTTTTATTAGATTAGGTTGCATAGTGTAGACATATCCTCACTTCATGTCCTTCACCAGAGGAGCTGGAGGAAAAAGTCCCATTGATTTAAGACCTGACAGTGAATTAGTAATCCCAGAGCTTCAGGAAATAATTTAGAAATGCAGGTTATAGGGTCTTTAAGACGAAAAGACAAAGGAACACAAAACACACTGACTTCATATTATGTGTGTTCCAGAAGGTCCTTTCTGTTCTTTATTTTCTCTTTTAAGTTGACTTTACATTCTATAACCAACAAGGTAAATTAATTATCCCAAAAGATCCAAACCCATTATATATCCAAAAGCATTATCAGGTGAATTGAGGTTGGAAAGTCTCTGGGGCCCCAATATCCACCAAAATTCCTAAAAGGAAAGGTAACAGAATGCCATTTTTTATTACTTACATCATTTCTTAAGGCAAGGCAATGCCTGACTGGTTCACTTAGCTTCTTGGCAATCTTTTCCAGCATTTTTCAAGAGAACATCACTAAACGTTCAAGAATATTCACCAGTTACAGGATAGAGACTTGGAGACTCCTCTAAAAACAATTAAACTATTAAGCATAATATTTAATACTACAAACCACTTGACATTTTACCGTTCCTTGTGCACACACAAACAGATTGTTCTGTAGAATATCCCCATGAAGATGGCATGTCCTATTATCACAAATGAGAAATCCGCAAACTTTCATATTCAGTGAAACTCCACTGAATCTGAGCATCTGCTCAGTAGAATAGTAGAAGCCACTGTTAGAAACATGGTTTAGGGATGCCCACGTTCTTATACACCTTCTGTCTGTAGCGTCCTGACTTCCCGACAGCTGAAGTAGTTCAACTTAAAAAGACATGGCAAAAACCAAAGGAGTCTGAGGGTCACACACGGAAACAAAGCAAATGTTAATGCATTTCCCAGACTGATGGTGACAGGACTTACAGTTACAAAAGCCAGCTCACATTCCCTACAAAATTTCCATACAAAATTCAGTACTCTTCCTAAACCTTAGACCCTCCTGGGTGCTTTGTTCCTGTGTTATCACTAGCCTAGTAGGACTGCTACTCTTTTAAGTGTGCACATTTCCAACAGAAACCCACAATTTTATTCCAGTTGTCCTGTATAGATCTATTCTGGTTTGCATCCTTGTGTGCATGAACGACGTGACACTACAATTCATATACACACTGCAGATCCGCCCAAGACACCTTCCCATTCCCACATGACGCAAAGCCTTTGCAAGACTATGGCTGCCACAAAGGCACGAAACCTCAGTGCAAGTGGCTCTGGGCTCCCATGGATCTCGCAGATCTCCTCATATGGGCTAGCAGGCTACTTGCCCTTTTCTTAAACAGGGTTCCTCTAAGGATGGTGCTAAGGAAGGAAAGGACCTTTTCTGTCTGAGGTCCTTTTCTGGAGATTCCACCAGAGCCTGCACTTACTTACTCATGAATTTTAACTTAATTGAAACACCAAAAATTATTTTACAGCAAGTTCTGCTTTAGAGTCCAAATGCTCAGGTGTGCAAAGAGCTAGCTAGGTACGTCCAAGATAGAAAGTTGCTTCTCCATCACAAAGTCAGGTGCAGGTATTCACGGAGCAGCAATAATGCAGGAGACAAAGTCTACTTTTCCTCCCTCCAGTAAATCTGTATCTTCCATAGACAAACAAGAAAGACTGTCAGCTACCACCATACACTATGTTATGCCCAGTCCTGTATTTCTGCATGGCTGGAGTCTTCCTGTGCATTGCTGCACTCAGTGTACGGCCTATAAAATATTTTTGTAATGATAAGAGGACATTTGTGAAAATGCTGTTCAGCCCAAAGCACAGCAGACCATGCAACTGTGAGCACCCGACTGGAGGCAATATGTCATGCTGAAGAGCTGCAAGGCGAATGATGTTTTCCCTGTACCACTCACACTAAGCCATCTTCCTGAGGACCCCAGTCAACCCTCATGTACACAACAGATTTCTCTTGCTTGAAATAGTGCTAGGGTAACAGTTGCACTTGATGATCTTAAAGGGTTTTTTCCAATCAAAATGATTCTATGATTCTATGTTTGCAAGAACAATGCTGTAGCATCTAATGCCACATACATCCCACAAGCTGGGAAAGCAGTCTGTCTTCAGCTGCCCCTGAGGCCATGAGGTAGAGGGGCTGTGAGGAGGCAAACAGTAGGAACTGCTGTCTTCGAAGTTAAACACATTTCAAAAATATTATTCCCAGACCTATTTTGGGTACATGAAATCCAATCTTGACTTCTCTAACAACTCTCTGATACATCAACTATTTGCCCATTTGGATGACCGGTTTGTTACATGAACTGCAAGAGACCATCTACTCTGAAGTTATTCATGCAGCGGTACGATTCGTCTTCAGAGGAGTCATGACACAACTGGATGCGATTCAAGAAGGGCTTCACCCTGCAAACGACGTATAAAGAAATATGTTACGACATTTAGGAAATATGAACTCTCAAATATACTTGCTTCAGTGGAGGAATCACCCGCATTACTGAAAAAGGCTTAAAATACTAGGCTAATAATTCAAGACTTCATTTCCAAGGAAAGAAACAGTAACCAGCTTTTTCGTGATTTTTGGGTGGAGCAGCTTGCTGAGGTTTATTTCTCCACTACAACATTAACAGCACAGCACACAATATTATCATAAAGCATCAAGTCTATGAAAATAGATGAAAAAAGCAGCTGATCACTAAACCTCAACTGTGAATTCTAAGAGTGCTGTGAACAAAACGAAATTTGCACTTCGCCAACCCTTCTTTTATTTCACCAAGGTATAACTGGATGTTCGAAACTCTGCAGATGTGGAATAAACTCACCAATTCTCCTCCTTAAAATAAAAGGTTAAGCCTGTAATGACACGACTTTGGCATATGATTTTGTGCAACAGCTAATTAACTGCGATCTGCGATCGGAGAACGCAGAAGTAGCTATTTTCTTCCTCAAGAGCTGCGCCTGCTCCGCGTGAAGCCAAGCTCTGCTAGGGAGGCAAGGAAAAACCACCGGCAGAAGAAACGCTTCTTGGGAGAAACCCCCCCCTCAAGGCGGATTTCGGCCCGCCTCGCCGTGCCGCCCAGAACGGGGGGGGGGCGCGACGCCCCCTGCCCGCGGCGGGGCGCGGGCGTTTCGGGGAAGCAGGAGAAACAAAGCAGCCGCTGCCGCCGCCACGGCTACCGCCCGCCGGGGCTGCCCCACTCCGCCGCGCTGGGTGCAGGGTGCAGCGGCTGGCAGCGGGTCGCACCGCCCCCCGCCCCGCGGAAGGAAGGCCGGTAGGGGGAAGCGTGAGGGGAT
>VWZZ01005127.1:146820-195712 GCA_013399095.1 Psophia crepitans | reverse complement strand
GGTGGGGGGGGGGGGGGAGTGTGGGGGGGGGTGGGGGCTTGGTCGTCTAGGAAGGAAAAGAAGCCCTTGGAAAGCCTGCGGCGTTGAAGGTGCTGTCAGACTGCCGCGCAACTTTGGCTTTGTGGCATCGGGCAGCGCTGGCATGGCTCTGGCTCAGGGCCGGTGGTGACCGCCACACGGGATCTCCACCTGGTGGCAAGGTTGAGCCTCGCCGGGGCCGGATCCCTTCTCGCGGGCCGGGCTCGCGCTAGTAGCGCTGCTCCTGCTGAGCTCCAGGGTTGCGCCCTGCATAGGGCTGTTACCCCGTGGTGGAGGAACCTGCACGTTAAGCCAGTTGGATGGTCAGTTAAAATACTTCCTTTTGAGTATAGGTAGTAATCGATTCACGGAATCCTTTCTTCTGTCAGGAACTGAGGTCCAGGCTACTCCCCTGGGTGCCAGGTGGGCAGCTGAAGTATGGCTGCTAACCTAGTTCGTCTGATTCTTCCCTCCACTTGAGTTAGTAGCCCCACCAGCTCTCCCCGCTGGTAGTTGCAATTTCCAGGGTCGGTGGGGGTGGGGTGGGGGGGTCTAGGCGGGTTCCTGAGTGTTTCCCAATCAGTGTTGCAAGCTTTTCTGGGACTTGGTGTCAGATGACAGCGCACAAGTGTCACATGCTTGAGGCTGCCCAGACAAGTAATCCGACAACTTGCTTAAGGGGCTGAGGCAAACAGTGACAGCAGAGGTGTGGAGGAAGCTAGTTTAGCTTGGGCAGTCATTGTAGCTGTGTTCCTTCACCCTGCACACATTGCTGCTCATGTGCCAACTTCTAGTGAGGAGTTACCTGGGGAACAGCGAAATAATGCGTCAGCGATCACAGGCTGTGAAGCTACTGGTTCTCTGTGTAGTTTGCCTAAGCCTTATCCCAAGGAGAAAAAAAGGTGTGAAGGGGCTTTTGGTGTATGGGTAGCACATGAAGAGAAGCTTTGAGTTAGTTGAGGCTGATCTAAAAATCATGAAGTCTATTGACTGAAGCTGCATCTGGGGTGTGACTCTGTTGCTTCAAATAGCAGTGAATTAGACCGGTAGTGTCATGATTAAGTGGTTACCTGGCTTTGCAGAACTGCGCTTCATGTAAGATGGGGGACCACAGTTAGTGACTGGAGCTAACCTTTGTTTTAACTGGAGCTTGCGCCAAGTGGCCTTTAGAGTTTGACAGACATCTTCAGGAGCAGCAACAGATGATGACCTTTACCTTTGTGCACCTGTGTGGGTGTTAGGTGCTGTCAGTTCTATATGTGTGGGCTAACAAAAGTTGTTGCTCTGACATTTCACTTGGTATTGGCTGCAGAAGCAGTGGTATCTTCTTGGAATGGCTTGTAAGGGTTGTAATTGTGATGTTATAGCTGTTACTCTGTGCTCAGTTACTCTTTTCATTTAGCCTCGTGTGTAGCTTCTGTGTAGCATTTGGTCAAAGTGATGTTATGTTTGTAAGTCACAATGTACTCTGTCTTAACAAGCCTTTTCTGGTTATTCTAGCTTGAAATAGAGTAACTATGGGCTGCAGAGTTATTTTGGGATATCCTGAGTGGCAGGCTTAGTATACTATCTCTAGTATGCTATTTTGGGAAAGGTTGACTGTTCTCACTCTGAAAGCCTGGATGAGAGTGTCTCAAAACTGGCAGGAGTCAGTTGTGTATTTTAGGTGATAGCACAGTAATAACTGGAATAATGTGTGACCAGGGCTTGCAAGCAGAAGGCTACTTCTGTTAGTTTACTGGACAACAAGGTGATGTCAGGCTTTAAGCAAGCTGGAGGCTTGCTTACAGGAGCTGTGGCTCCTGTACCTCTAAGCTGGCTGGGGTGTGCCTTCTAGAACCAGGCAAGCTGCTTGTTTGACAGCTCGTGATCAAATAGTAGTAGCTTTACAAAACTGCACTATTGGGAAGTGCTTGCTGGTGTAACTCCAATTGTGAGAAGGAAAGGAGGGATGGAAATACAGAGCGCGAGAGCTGATGTTCTGTTTTTGGTACTCTTTCAACACTGTTCCCATGAATCAAGTTGTTACGGCTTTACTCTGAGTGATTTAGTGTTTTATTCAACCAGTAAGACTGCTAAAATATTAGCACAGCTCAGTAAGATGCTGTTTCAAATACTTTACTTATAGTGTGAATTTACATGAGATGCTCAGCAGGTAAAATTGCCCATGTTCTCTTTGCTTGTACTTTGTCCACGGTTTGCCATTGCCTGGTGCCTAATGGCTGGCCAATATAATGTGAAATTGCTGAATAGCTTCTTCCACTTGGAAACTGTCTTGCACTTTGCATGTCCTACACAGAACATACAATAGCAAGCAATGTTCTTGATGCTCTCTGCAAGCCCTGGAATGCCAAGACAAAATACCTCCACGAAATGATGCAATAAACAAAGGAGCAGCAGGAGTCTTGCATCATGCTGTAGACAGGTGCATCTAATGCTATGCATGAGCTTACACACTTGCCTGTATGCATTACATGGAACAGCTCTGGCTTGGCTGCTGAAGCAGCAGGCTGCTGCTTTTAGTGATAGTTGTAACACAGCTTCAAGACAAAGTAGGTTCCCTAGAGGGTCAGGGTCAAATAGGTTTAGACCTGAAGATAACCTGGAAAATGCACTCTAAGCACCATGCAGAAAGTGGTACCTTACTCAAGAGTTGGGAGACAACAGACTCAATTCCAGAAGGAAGTGATAAATTATCTTGCTGTCAGCATCACACTTGATCAAGCTTTAATGAGAGAGGTCCAGATAAGTAATCACACTTTTTTTGGATACTGAGGGATGTCTCTGGGTGCCCTTGTTTGAAGAGTAACTTAAATCATGAAGGCTTTTTGTTCAGCTACAGAGCAGATATCCAAACTATCTGTACAGATCTTGCGGATTCTACTTTAATGTGTTAGCAATGGAGTACTGAAGTCCTAATCCATCCTGACATTAGGCAAGTTTAAACCCAGTTTGCTTAACGTTTGAAGAGTTTTGAGAATGCAGTGTGAGGTGCAAGACAGCAGAAGTCACTGTGTGCACACATCCCTCTGCCTTGCAGGCTTGACCCTGCCTTGAAAAGGAAAACTCAGTAAGAACTCTGAGGCTGATCTACTGTTGTCTGGCAGGTGGACTGTCATAGTGCTTAAGCTCTGCACTTCCACCATAAAGGAAAGCTTCTGGCTCTACTTTCATGATTGAATAAGGTGACTACAAAGATTGGGAGCTCAGATCTGGTTTTATGCTGATGTTATGATCTTTAAGCTGGATAATGTCTTGATCACCAGTGGGGGGAAGCAGGAAAGTATTGCTAAACAGTATCCAGGCTTAGGTTCTTTTTTCTTGAAGGTGCAAGAGCATTATGTGAGGAATCACAATTCCCCTGTGGTAATGGACGCTGTATTCCTTTGCTCTGGAAATGTGATGGTGATGAAGACTGTTCAGATGGCAGTGATGAAAATGCTTGTGGTAAGTAGTCAGAATAAATAATACTTCGGTAGTAGTACTTGCTAGTTGGCAGCGGAGGCTTATCAGTGGGTAGCTGGAGAGATGTTTATCATGTCCAGCACTTCTGACAGTCAGAATACAGAGTAGAGCACAAATTCCCTAGAACTGGGGGACTATCTTGATGCCTTGTATCAATCTGAGGCAGTTATTTTCCTGATTGCTATGATAGTCACCAATTTCTGGAGACTGAAAATAGAGCTGTTGACCAAAACTCTTTTATTTGCAAGACTGGTCAAGAACTTGACTGTTGTCAAGAACAGAATGCAAGCCTGTTCTCAGTTGTTGCTTGAAGACATAGTAGAAACTGCTATTAGCATGGTTATTCCACAGTTAAATGCCTTGTTTTAGTGTGAAGGTGATTCTGCTGAGTCTCCTGTAAACACTAAGTCTAGCTTTGGCTGCCAGCTCTTGCTTTAAGCAGATGCCAAGATGGATGACTAGATGTACTTAGGAGGCAAAATGGTCTCAATATCCAACACTGGTGTGGTTGAACTGCCAGTCTGCTCAAGCAAACTTAAACTCTGTTGCCTTAGGGTTACATAGTACCATGCTTCTGTAATGACAAATCAAACACCTTGATCATAAACTGGAGTTCAAAATTGGAGTATTAATATCAACAGACTTTAACTCAAGTGTGTTCAAAGCAGCATCTATTCTAGTAGCATAGTCTCACTTAAGTCGCAGTCTTTCAGTGCCTGCTCACAGGAGGATAAATGTTTCTCTGTGCACAGAATAACTCTCTAGGAAGTGTTAAACAGTGCTGCCATTAGATTGTCTGTCAGATATCCAAGAACTAAAGATGTTGCATCACTTTCCTAGGGCAAGGCAGCTTATCTCTAGGTGCAACAAAGAAGCTAAGCTCTGGTCTCTAAACAAGTGGCTGTCCTCCTCCCTTGCAGTGAAGAAGACCTGTGCTGAATCTGATTTTGTGTGCAGCAGTGGTCAGTGTGTGCCTAACAGATGGCAGTGTGATGGGAATCCAGACTGTGAAGATGGATCTGATGAGAGTGCTGAACTGTGCCGTAAGTGAGCCTGGCTTGTCAGTGCAGGCAAGCCTGCAGGGAGTAACATTTTGACTTCTTGTCTGCTTGCAGCCTGGCACTCCTCTTGAAGGATGAACTCATCTTGAAGAGCACCTTCCAAAGTGTTAGCTTGGCTTTTGCCACATCAGGGTCTTGATGAGACCTTTTACTACTTAAAAAGATGCAGAACTGTGTGGGGACTTTGCACTTGTACCTGGTAACATATAGCAAATACGAGGTTTTACTGCCAGTCAGAAGCAGCAAGCCCAACACGGCAGGCCTGGCCATTTCTGTGGCTTGTTCACCAAGTGATCACTGTCCTCTAAGTCAACTGCTTTGAAAGACAACCAGAGCTAGTGTAGGACTTGAGTGACTAGATGTTTGGGGGTGGGAAGCAGAAGTGCAGAGGCCTGATTGTGAGGTCTTGCAGTTAGCAACCCCAGTCTAATTAGTGGTAACTAATCAAGGACTATAGATCTGTGAAGCTTCATTTCTATGTATCAATAGGAACCACACTGCGGAATACTTCAGCCCCAGGTTCTACTGCATTTTGGCATTACTCCTGCCTACTGCTATGTGTTATAGCTCAAGCTTCTACAGTGTAACTGGTGTGCAATCACAAAACTACCACTGCAAAGACATTCTTAAAATACTAACCTGTTAGGAGCTGGAAGCACTTTTTTTTTTACTGAATGCTACAAACTAGTGTAACCTCTTCCATGATGGAGCCATCGACTTAGGTGGATGCTGGCATCTCATTAACTGGAACTTTGTCCAGAGCTGAAGCCTTTCAGTCTCAACTTTCAGGACAACTGCTAAAACCCAAGATCAGTAGCTTTTAAGTTTCAGAACTCTTAAATTGAACTTAAACTTTTTTCAATAGATATGAGAACATGCCGGGTAAATGAAATCAGCTGTGGTCCTCAGTCTACCCAGTGTATCCCAGTGTCCTGGAAATGTGATGGTGAAAAAGACTGTGACAGTGGAGAAGATGAAGAGAATTGTGGTAAGGGAAGAAACAGTGGCTGCATAACTCTATTTGAAATTGACTTGTCTGGAAAGGAGCTAGCTGGGCAGTACACCTGGGAAGATAAATTTCTCATACTATCAATATCTCCTTAAACCTACATTCATCTTGTATTGCAGCCTGCTTAAAGCGGACTTGTTCTAACACTCTTCTGTCCTGCTAAGAACTACAGCAATATAAGCTATTCAACATCTATCCTTGGTCTCTGGCTAATTTTGGCAATAGCCATAGGCTTAGTCATGTGTCAGGCAAGCCACCAGAACTTGTTCTCTGCAGAGTTTCTCAACAGGTAACTCCAGTTACTGCTTCCATTAACAAATGATCTCCTAAAATGTAATAGTGACATATAGCCAAGGGCATAGCTCATCTGCTTATAGCCCTATCCTGGACTATTCTGTGCTTCTCTGAAACTGCAGACTAAGGAAGCTAAGTTTCAGGTGTTGGGGGGGCAACTTCAAGCCCGTAGGCAAGTGAAGCTGCCACTGCCATCATTAGAGTGCAGCATTCCTGGCTTGTTCTGATGAACTTGTATACATATGAGTTGTCTGAGGTATCCTGAGACAAATTTGCTGTAACCAAAGCCACAGGGCTGGCTTCCATCAGAACCAGCTTACCTGGATAGGCTAGTGAGACAGATCTCCAGGCTTCTGCTGTGTGTCTGTAGAGTTGCTGCCTAACTTGGCAAGCAAATGCCTTAATCTGACAAGTAAATCGACCGGCAGCACTTCTATTGAAGTTGATAAAACTGTCAGCCTAGGCATACTGAGCTGCTAGCACCACTGCTGTTAAACCAGCAAATTTGTACTGGTGTAAGTTGTGTGCATGCTTAATATCACAGGATCAACTGGTGCAAGATCTTGATCTGTTATCTACAGTGGTCCAGGCAGATGGGCCACTGCTGTCCTGGGGACCAGCACAAAACACTTCAATTTCAAACTACAGTGCATGCTGACCATCTGGCTACCTTAATCTTAGTCTGTACTTTAGAGTTAGCAATTCTCTTACCTTCTGTCTCTGGTTCACAGGGTTTGAGCCTGTTTTCCAAAGGGTTCACACTCTGAAGCAGGACAACCTAGCTGCTTCAGAAGGTTATTTTCACTCATAGATCAAAACTGATGCCTCTCGCTCATAACATCCAAAGGCAAGGAGGACAGTCTATATAGGGCCTGAGTGTCCTGTAGGTGGTCAGTTAGGTTCTCCTAACTTATACAGGATGCTGACCTTCTGTCAGCTAACAACTGAAGAATCTGCAAAGCAAAACATGTTCATACAAAAGTCTGCCTTTTTGTTATGATCTCCTAATCTCTCTTACTCCTGTTACTCCAGGCAATGTGACTTGTAGTCCAGCAGAGTTCACATGCAGCAGTGGGCAGTGTATTTCAAAGAGCTTTGTCTGCAATGGTCAAGATGACTGCAGCGATGGCAGTGATGAGCTGGAGTGTGCGCCTCCCACCTGTGGAGTTCATGAGTTCCAGTGCAAGAGCTCCACTTGTATCCCCATCAGCTGGGTGTGTGATGATGATGCTGACTGCTCTGACCACTCAGATGAATCTGTAGAGCAGTGTGGCCGCCAGCCTGCACCTCCTGTGAAGTGCTCTGCAAGTGAGGTGCAGTGTGGCTCAGGTGAATGTATCCACACAAAGTGGCGCTGTGATGGAGATCCTGACTGCAAGGATGGGAGTGATGAAATCAATTGCCGTAAGTTAACTTGGTTCTTCTCCATGAGGTGCTGTTTGGCTCCTGTTTTATTTTTTTTCCTTCAGCAAACTTCAGGAGTTTAAGTCTGTAATGGCTATGTCCTCAGCTTCTCGGACCTGCAGACCAGACCAGTTCAGATGTGAAGATGGGAACTGTGTGCATGGGAGTAGGCAGTGCAATGGTGTGAGAGACTGTCTGGATGGTACTGATGAAGCAAATTGTAACAATGGTAAGTGTGGAACTAGGCAAGAATGAAGTCTTTGCAGAAGATCTGTTGAAGGTGGTGGTTGCCCTCACAGTCTTCATTATCTCAGTTATTCAGTGCTCTGGACCTGGCAAATTCAAGTGCAGAAGTGGAGAATGCATAGATATCAATAAAGTGTGTAACCAGCAGAGAGACTGCAAGGACTGGAGTGATGAGCCCCTCAAGGAGTGTAGTAAGTGAACCAACTCTTTACACAATGCTGACCACAAGACATACTTGGATACGGTGTCTGCGCTGTCAGATGTCAGTCCAGAATGCCCATCTGCACTTCAGTGGTGACAAACAACCAAGAGTGACCTAGTCAATAGGCTAGTTCTAGCCTAGCTAAACTGGCTTTTAGATGATCTCTCTGTGGCCAGAAGGCACCTGAAGGCAGTAGAAACTCAAACTTTCAGGAGCCTCAATCTTTGCTGCCAACATGTAACACAAATAATGTGCTGATAGCTGAGTAAATGTGAATTTGAGGAGGGTCTCTTGTATGTGACTTCAAGTGTCAGAGTGGTTTATCAGATGTGGCAGGCATCACTGGAAAATCAGTGGGTATCTGAGTAAAGTGCTTCATGACCAAGATTTTAAATATGTGTGTTGTCTCTGAAGTGGCCAATTCTTCTCTTCTAGATGTAAATGAATGTCTGGTGAACAATGGTGGATGCTCTCATATCTGCAGAGATCTCATTATTGGCTATGAATGTGACTGTCCGGCTGGGTTTGAGCTTATAGACAAGAGAACTTGTGGAGGCAAGTATCAACTAGGTTAACATGGACCCTACTGATGGTATTGGAGATGAGAACAAATTAAATTGTTGTCTTTACAGATATTGATGAATGTCAGAATCCTGGCATCTGTAGTCAAATCTGTATCAACCTGAAAGGGGGCTACAAATGTGAATGTAGCCGTGGCTATCAGATGGATCTTGCTACTGGGGTGTGCAAGGCAGTGGGTGAGTACTGGCATAAAACGTCGATACCCCACTTTAAATGCTATTGTGGTGTTGATGCTAGTTGTACTGTTATCAATATAACTTGTATAGACCTGAACACTCATAACACTTTGCTATGATACAGTACTTAAAGCTGCCTGATAGAAACTGCTTGTGTCTGCTCCTTGGTCAGGAGGACCCTCCAAGTTACAGAGGGAGAAAAGGATGGGATAAGGTACAGCCAAGACCTCTGTCAGCATCCACTAGCAACTGTGGCATGGCAAATACTAAATATGATAACTGTTAAACGTATCATAAAATAACAGTATGTGACTGCATGTCTGGAAGTACAGATAACACTTACAGTCTTTTCACAGGGAAAGAACCATGTCTAATTTTCACCAACCGCCGGGATATCAGGAAGATCGGCCTTGAGAGGAAGGAATACATTCAGCTAGTAGAACAGCTGAGAAACTCTGTAGCTCTAGACGCTGATATTGCTGAGCAAAAGCTTTACTGGGCTGACTTCAGCCAAAAAGCAATCTTCAGGTAAATGGACTCGGCTTCTGAACCCTAGTGTGCTCCTCTAAACCATCCTGCACTTTGGCCAAGATACGTCTGTAGGCTATGGTGATGAGAACTAGATTCTCAATGTCCTTAAGTCAAAGTACAGTAGACGCAAGTTCCCAGAACTAGCAATGAGTGTGCCTATTGCACTTCCTAGTAACTCCTGCTGCAGTTGTGACTTTAGAGTGCCTTTACTACAGGTGCATCTTCTACATTGTCTGCCTGTTATGTGTGCAGTGTTGGCTGAGGCCTGTCAAGTTAGTAGTATTTGTAGAGGAAAGGGTTGAATGCAAATAATTCTTGTCTTCTTCCAGTGCTTCTATTGATACCCGTGATAAAGTTGGAAAACACATCAGAGTCCTGGACAGCGTACACAGCCCTGCAGGAATTGCTGTTGACTGGGTTTATAAAAACATCTACTGGTCTGACTCAGCTGCAAAGACCATCTCAGTGGCTAGCCTAGATGGCACAAAAAGGAAGGTTTTGTTTCTCTCTGAACTGAGAGAGCCAGCTTCTATTGCTGTAGATCCTCTTTCAGGGTGAGTATTTGTCCTGGTTCTCTTAAGAGTGGACCTGCCAAGTACTCCATGTCTTGATAAGTGACTTAGGTAGCCTTGCTTAGTTATTGGTCATAATTAAAAGTGATACTACAGACTACTATAGTGCATCATACAACATAAATTCTGCTTCACAGCTTTATGTACTGGTCAGACTGGGGTGAGCCAGCAAAAATTGAAAAAGCAGGAATGAATGGATTTGACAGACAGCAGCTTGTGACAACAGAAATCCAATGGCCTAATGGAATTGCTCTAGGTATGTTGAACTTGTCTCTGTGCCAGAGGTATTCTGGAGCTTTAGCAGTTTGCTTGCTACAAAAGCCAAGGTCATCCTTCAGAGAACTATTTTCAGGTTCTGAGAACTGGAAGTTCCTACATGCCTGGAGACAGTGCAGCAGGCACAGATAGCGCTTCTCAGGTACTGAAATGGTAGCTTTTCTAGCACTGCTCTATATTGTAGTTGAGGCACAGACCAATTAGGCAGCACCACAGCAGCCTTCTGCATCCTGGTATGGCAAGAAGTGGGCAACACTGAACTATTCTTGAACCTGTGGGTATTTCAACTTTTGCAGGAGGCTTTGGAGCTTTTCTCCATATAGATAGTAAATGTTTGGCTTTTTCCTCCTAGATCTTGTAAAAAGCCGTCTCTACTGGCTGGATTCTAAACTACATACGCTGTCAAGTGTGGACTTGAATGGCCAGGACCGCAGAGTTGTGCTGAAGTCTCATATGTTCCTTCCTCATCCTCTTGCTCTAACAATATTTGAGGTAAGAATTAATTCCTGTAGTAATTGTCAAAGATCCTCTTCTTGCTAATACATGGCTAGGAATTGCGGTGCTGATAGATTTATCGTATCCCGTTACCTCTGTGTTCCTGTCTTCTAGGACCGTGTGTACTGGATTGATGGAGAGAATGAGGCAGTCTATGGTGCCAACAAATTTACTGGCACTGAATTGGTTACCTTAGTGAACAACCTTAATGATGCACAGGACATCATTGTGTATCATGAACTTGTTCAGCCTTCAGGTAACTCTAAGCATTATAGTTATGCCAGCATATACTTGTAAGATGCTTGCCCTCCCTGGGTGGTAGCAAACAGCATCCCTCCCCTGTACAGATGTCCACTTCTGCTTAGAGAGCTTAGAGCTTCCAACATAGGTACTCCCACTGGTGTTGAGAGAAGGTGTAGTTGCAATTGCTCTTTTTTAGGCAGATAGGTACAAATATAACCTGTAGGGACAAGTGACTCTCCTAAAGCAATCATTGAGCAAACAGTTATGCAATATACCTGAAATATGAAGGCTCACTCCTGTCAATTGCTCTACCAACAGGCAAGAACTGGTGTGAAGAGAACATGGCAAATGGAGGCTGTAGCTACCTATGCCTGCCTGCTCCTCAGATAAATGAACACTCTCCAAAGTACACCTGTGCATGTCCTGTTGGATACTTCTTGCAGGAGAATGGTCTGAGATGCACAGGTATGATAATATGACTAAAACTTTTTCCAGGATGAATGGGAAAGGAGTGGGGGTACTGAATCTGTTGGAGGCAAATATGGCAGTACAGGCCAACAGTTTTGCATGAGTTATTCCGATGTAACCACTCTTGGAGGGGGTGGTCTTCTAGCATGCATTAAGCTGGCCCTCAAAGTTTGCAGATGCTGTCCGAAGTCCATGCTTGGCTTCTGCATCATCATCATTTTGCAGTAAGAGCTTGTTCCTCCATGATTTTCTGCAGACAGCAAGCACATGCACAAAATGTACAGAGCCCCTTTCCTATAAAACAAGGGGTATAAACTAACAGGGCTCTACAGTGTATAAATAGTGTTGAAAAGCTCATAGGCTAATTTTGCTGGCCAGGGAAATCTGAACCCTCTCTTGTGGTCCAGACAAACCTGATGCTGCTACTAGCCTGAGCACTGAGTATATGGCAGGCTTGTTTGTCTGGTGGAGTGGAACTAGAAACTCCAAGGTGCCGCTTGCTATATCACATGTTGCTTCTGACCACTGTAGCTAGAGCACTGGATGGAAGGACGCTGTCCTCAGTTGGCTGCTCTAAAGGGTTGCTGTAGGTGTCAAAGACTGTATCTAAAAAGTGAACTTGTGGAACTAAAATCTATCATACTTGGAAAACCTGAAGTGTGGGATGGGGTGGCTTTCTGTTGTTACGACTCTAAATACCTGTAATTCATGCCTGATTAACAGTCTAGCCTTGTTCTTGGAATAATTTTTGATCAAAAACCCTCAGCTGAAGGTGTGCAAGTCAAATAACTAATGTCAGTGTTTCGAATAAAGCTAACAAGCTGCATGATCATTCTGCCATCTGCTAAACATTCACTACCATGGCTCTCATAGCTAAGCCATTGCAGAACTTCAGGATTAACTGGGTTCTTGATCTATAATTAGTTTCAGGTACTGGAGCAACTGTGGCTTACTCTGAGGCTAAAGATACCAGCACAACAGAAAAATCTCCAACTGTTGGACCAGTTCCTGGAGGTACTGGTCCCAATAACTCAGACTGCTAAGCATTAGAAAAATTAGATGCAAACTGACCCACTAGCCTACTTGAAGTTTTCTCCTTTGCATGCAAGTAGAGAACAGGTTCAGGTCATGTGTAGTACAAATACAACAGCTGGAGCATGTGGTAAACAATTAGTTGACTTATGACAGCATGGAACCTGTAGGTTCCATGAAATACCAGGAGTGCTCAGAGAAGGCAAGCAATAAAAAAAGCTCTCTGCTCATACAGGATGAAGCATGTTAGGCTGTTCTTGGAGTGTGTTACTGAAGCTAATACATGATAGCAGCTTGTGGGCTAGGGAGGTGCTTGCATCTGAAAGTCTGCTGGCCTGTCAGCAAGCAAGCTCACTGCTTCAAATTCTTGTGCAGGATTCAACATCAGTGGTACATCTGAAGTAGCCGTAACTCAAGGAACATCAGCAGCTTGGATCATTCTTCCTGTCAGTGAGTACAGCATTCACTACCCTTTGGGACCCTGCGTGGTGGGACAAGCCACTCTTAGTCAGAAGCTTGACTTAACCCTGCTCTATGCTTGCAATCTCTTTCTTTCCCTAAAGTATTGCTGACAGTAGCTGCACTGGCTGGCTACTTCATGTGGCATAACTGGCAGCACAAGAACATGAAGAGCATGAATTTTGATAATCCTGTCTACCTGAAAACTACGGAAGAAGACCTCACAATTGATATTGGAAGACACAGCAATTCAGTAGGACACACCTACCCTGCAGTAAGTAAACCTACTGAGACTCCAGGTTAATTCTCAGAGTAGACGTAAACACTACCAAATGGTATCTGATTTGAGTTTCGGGAGAGGTCTCTGCTCTTGAAAGCTGCTGGCTGCAGCCAGCCCACTTGACAGAGCCAGCTGAGAACCTGTCCTTTTAATTGAAGTTAAAATTCTAGTAGGCAAGTACTGTCCCATACCTGGGATGGAGTAATAAGTGCTGAATGTGGTCACTAGCCTGCAGAGCTAGCCCCTCTTTCAAACTGCTGTGTAGTGATAATATGCATTGTTTTACATCTCTTATTACTACAGTTGTAGCTAACTTGCTCATATTTTGTACAGATATCTGTTGTGAGCACAGATGATGATATGGCGTGAGCACTGGATCACCAATTGCTTCCGGTTTACTTGTGTTTTACACTCTTTGGGGATAGTAACCAGGTTTGTGGCTGAAAGACTTCCTCCATTCTTGGAAGAAAGAAGATACTTTCTGTATGTATGGAACACTTATGTAAATAGTTATTTTATACAGGTTAACAACAAACTGTAAATACCTGTCCACAACAATTCAGCTTTTTAGTGGTTACCATTTTATCAGTAACCCTTGGATTGGTCAGTCAGTAACACCACTGACCAAATATAAAGCACTTTCCATAGAAAGCCATATTCCAGCCACAACTTGTAACACCTGTACATATGTTTATAGGCCACCTGTAAATACTGTTATTGGAAAATCCCTATCAAGCACTTTGAAATACTTCACATGTAAATTATTGTACACTTTTTAGCGATTGGGGCAATGGCAATAGGAAAAAACGGGTTACTATGATTGCCAAAAATTTGTAAGAATAAGTAATTTTGTATGTATGACTGCAACAATCTTGTCTGTTATCTCTTAGAGGTACACAGGTGTGAGCACTCTTTAAGAAACCACTGTAGATCTTCAACACAGAGGAGGGGGAAAAATAAAAAATTAAGCACTTAAAGTATTGGTTTCCATTATTATGTTAGCACTGAAGAAAAATAGAGTATCTGCTAAGTTGGTAACTTCGGGCTACACTACTACTGCCAGCCAGAACATGAAATGTTTCCTAAGTTATTTCAGCAGTGCTGCAGACTGCTAAGATGGTACTGACCTGCCAGGTGACTGAGGCTTGTACTTGAGACAACTGCTGTGCAGGGTACTGGACTGAATGGGTCATCTTTCATAGGAGTCCAGGTGTGTGTCAAGCTGTTAGCAGTTACTCCTCATGGCAGTGTCAGTGCAAGTTGGATCTTTGTAGCTGCTACACCTGTACAAAGGAATAGCAGAGCTGTGACTTGGCCCCTAATCATGGCAGCCTGCTTCTGCAGTCCTGGTGCTGAAAAGCCCCTGTTGTTCCATGTGTAATGACAAAGTTCCCTGCAATGAACATCAATGAGCTGGTGTCCCCTTCTCTGGGGCAACTCAGTTCATTGTAATGGCTCTATGATAGGCTCCAGCATTTCAAGTGATGGCTCTCTTGGGTGACCATCAGAGTGAAAAATGTACAACTGTTCTGGGTCTGAGAAGCTGATCTGTGATAACTGTTTACTACCATACTACTTGTATACTAGTTTTAGTAGCTCCAAGTATGTTCCTTACCCACCGTACATCTCTAGTTCATTTATGCAATAGAGATGGATTAAGACTGAGTTAACTTGCAGGTTCTGTGCTCTCCAAGCATTTTGCTCTGTGACCAAGTTTAGAGTAAAGAAAGAAGAAGCTTTTGATCTTTATGGCATAACTACTTGGTAGTCTTCAACTGAGTAAAAGGTAGCTTCCCTAGCCATTAGTAGTTTCCTTAATGGCAAGTTTATTTTTCTGGGTTACTCCCCTGATACTACTGGATCTTGGCCTTGAATTGCCACCCCATAACTACTGTAGCAGGAGGTGCTCTTGCCAATCCTGTACCCTTCAAGGTGAAGAAATTACTTCGGATTGCTTGCATGTTCAAGGCTAAGGCATAATTTGGAAGAAGCAAAAATCTCCAATGCTTTAGTGGTGACTTGTTAAATCCTTCTCAGTCACGTCTCTAAAATAGTAACAATAAAAATCACTGAGTCAGAACTTGGATCAGTTCCTAGGCTTGGTTCTAATGTCTGTTCTCATTGCAGTTACAGCTGGGGTCTGCTCTCTTAATGGTCTCCTGTGTATTGTGGACTCCTTTCTTGACAGATGAGCAGAGCTGCCAACTTCTGCAGTTTTAAAATAAGTTGTTTCTAGCAAGCTTACTATTCTTTGGGGAGTTGAAGCTTCTAGCCAGCTATCCCTGGCAACTCTTGTCTGTGGACATTTTCAATATCTGGAATGCATGTGCACTGAAACATGTTGCAAAGATGAGGGTGTAAGGAAACCTTTAAAGCTCCTGGCTAAGAATACTATAGCTATCTTGCTGAGTGCTTTCTGGGATAAAGTGCCTTTCATGTCAGCCTAATATGTAAGAATTATTAGTTATTGGATAGAATACAATTTTATCAGGTAGATGTCTAACTAAAGATACTACAAAGTATTTAGATTTTGTCATGTTTCAACACAATTCTCAGCCAGTTTGGTTATAAATTTGCATGGCAACTAAATACTGCCTTGTTAATCTTTGTACACAAGATGAACAGCTCTATTTGCTGAAGTTCACTGCTGTCACCAGTATCATACTAAACAGCATATGGAATAAACCATTAAAGACACTTCCTGAGGTTAACATTCAGTTGAAGTAGCAACTTAAATCTGTTTTGGGAACCTGAGTTCTTACGGGAACTGCGGACTCTGGGAACTTTTTTCTGCATTTAATCCCACGTGCTGAACAAAGCTGCCAGAATAGTACCCCTTGGCAAACGCAGGTAGTTTCTGTAGTCTATAGGAGACTTAACACTTTACCAGATAAAACTTCTGTGTGTTCAAATAGCAAGAGGAAGGAGTGGAGAATATCAGCAGTAGCATAAGATGGCCTGAACTTAACTGCAGATGTTTGGTTCTTAATCTCACTAGGTTTATTCTACCCTGTCTCTCCATTTTTGTATTACGAAATTGTTGTTTACTTCTGCAGCAGGCTTGGAGAGTAGTCAGGGATTCCTTCTGTAAAAACAGATCCAACTTGCATAGACAAATGCCTTACTATCTTTGAACAATTTTTTTTTCTTATGCCATCTGCAAGTGTTTAACTCTGTTTTATTGCTTTGCCATGTGACTCTCTTGGCATCTAATGAAGGTGGTATTGCTGTACTGAGCATTCCTGCAGCAGCAGCCTGTGGCTATGCTAGTGGCCACTAAATGAATTATGAGAGATCATCCTTGTCTCATCCTCTGCTGCAGTCTCATGGGCTCCCAGAGCAATGGGACCTTAACATGTTTGGTCAGGTTTCACTGTTAAGTTGGCTTTGTATTTGTCTTGAACTTGCTACTAACAGATATGTAAGTATGGCTTTTGTTAGTTACTGAAGCAGTATTCAAGGTTATGGCATGATTTTTGTTTCCTAGCTGAATGCAAAGCCCTCTGGTTCTAAATACTCCCTATTTCTGTTCAGTGTATGCAGCCAGTGTGGGTGAAATAGCTAGGTTTGCAACTGGCTTTCTCTCCCTTACAGATACTCAAATTTCTCAGTGGTGTCCCTCTTCCCACACTCTTGTCTCCTGTTTTGGTCTGCCTTTGAGGAGTAATGTAAAATATCTACAATGCCAACGAAACTACAGGAAAACTAACATAAAGGGAATTGAAGTTGCTCATGTGATACACTACCCCTCTTGTACCTGCTTCCTCTACAGGTAGCTGCAGGTCCCTTTTCCCAACCCAATGTATTTACTTATGTTTTTAATCAATATCACTGTTTTAGTAAAGATCTGATGATAAAAGGTAAGATCCATTTATCTATGGATGGATAGATTAGGGAAAAGGACTCAGGCTGGAAGAAGTAGAATAATAAAGGAAAAAAGCTTACAGCTACAGAAACACTCTTCACTCCATAAACTTGAATGCAAGTGAAGGCCTGCCATTACTGTCTGTAGATATGTCACAGCATGTCTGAGAAGAAACATGCTGCTATTCTTCTTTTGAGCTGGCTCATTGGTATTGTCACTGACTGGAAGAAGGTGCCTGAAGAGGTCTGCTCTGTTGAAGTGCGGAAGCCAACTTAATGCATTCCTGGCTTCGTGTTTTTTCACTTTTTTCCTTCTGAAAATGCTTCACAATTTGCCCATATTAAAAAAGTCTTTAGAGTGCTGGGGGGACAGAGAGGAAATGAAAGCAGTTAGGCTATTGAGCAACTAAAATGAAGACTGCCTGTAGAAATGATGATGGTCTTAATTATCCCGTGCACAGCCCTGGTGAGGCAGGACACTTAAACACTACTGTCAAGCAAAGGAAAATGCTTCATGTCACAGGTGCGAGGGCAGGGGTGAAATCACCAAGTACCACAACCTGAACAGATGCTGAAGGCTAACTTAAAGACACTCTTTGGTCTGTAATGAATTGCTTGAGCATAGGAAACACTAAGCACTAAATCAAGACAAATGGCTGGTAAAACCAAATATTTAATAAAAATATATTTTTCTGTGGACATGTCTTCTGTAGAAAAACTAAGCAGTTTTCAGATCCTTTTCCCCCACATTCTCTAGGCAGGCTTTCTTGGAGTCAAACTTAAGGTCAGATGGAAATGTTATACTGTACTGTCAGTGCATAGATTTAAAGCTGAAATAGTTGGATAGCAACTTGAAAGGATTAACTTAACATTCAGAGTAGTTGTTTCCTTCTGGGGAAAGTATTTATTGTTGAAAGGTCTCTTGGAAAGGCTGAGCATTGGATACAGTGGATGCCGTAACAATCTAGAAGCAGTGCTGTCTGCTGTCGTGGGTGTGTGCAAGTAAGAAGTGGTGATTTTGTTTGGACAACTTACTACTAATTCATAAAATACATAAAAATACATAAAAACTCATCTGTCCATTTAAATTAAGACGCAGATTTTCTCCTTCAAGAAAGTTAGCCTGTAATTTAATAGTTACATAATATATTGTAGTTAGCATTTTTTAGCTCATGAACTCAGCAACAGAATATGTGCTTTAGGAGGTTGTTCATTCTTCTCAGGCCTGGATTGAAAAGGTGCTTAGAAGGCTGTGTCTCATGGGGACTTAAATAAAGTAATTTATCAGGTGAGGGGTGATTAAGGAAAAGTTTCAATGTTCTTAATTTGGGATTTAGCTACTCATCTCCCTATGCCAAGGTACTGACTGTACTGTGTTAAAATTTGATGGATGTATTCAATCATATGAACCAACTCCATGGACAGTGATGGACATCAGAAAGAGTCTGCATAGTTACCAAATGTTGATCATGCCCTACCAACCTACTTGCGTTTACACGTTCAAGACTGTCTTTCACGATACTCTGTCCAAACTGGGACATTACAGCCTGCAGGGGAGAACTGCTAGATGGCTAAAAACTGGTTGGATACAGATCCTTTTAGGGTTGTGCTCAAGAGGTTGTGCTCTGTCTGGAGGTGGGTAACAAGTAGGATACCACAGGGTCTGTCCTAGGGTGGGTTCTGTTTAACATCTTTACCACAAACCCTGAGAAGCCCATGGAGGACATGGTCATCAAGTTTGTAGAGTACACCAAATAGCTGTCGGGGACAGAACCACTCAATACACTCAAAGGTAGAACAGATGTCTTGGGGGACTTGGACAGGTGGGAGGAATGTGCTTGCAGGGACCCAATGAAACTCAGTAAGGGCAAAGGCCAAATTCTGCCCTGGGAAGGCAGGGCCCTGCAGGGATGCAGGCTGGGCAGCAGTAAGGGCCAGCAGTGCTAGTGCTGGTGGTGTGAGCATGGCATGACCCTGAAAATCAGAGGAGAGCAGGGGCTGTCCTTTCTGCTCAATGCTCAGGCTACATCTGGGCACTGCATCTCATTTTGGGCCGCCAACAGAGAAAAGATGTCAATAAATATGGCTAAGTTCAGTAAAGAGCCAGCATGACAGTTTGAGGCTGGAGTCCTTGGTCTGGGAAGAGAGGCTGTGGGACCAGGGCTGGTTCAGCTGGGCGAAGAGACAGCTTTGGGAGCACCCAGCAGCATCCCTGGCAGCAACAGGAGGGGGTGGAGGAGACTGAGGCTTTTCACAGTGGTGCGTGGTGGGAGTGTGAGAGGCAGCAGCACAATCTGAAGATAAAGAGAAGACTTTTCCCCATGGTGACAGCCCAGTGGTGGAGATGTAGCTCAGGGAGTTTGAGCCGTCTGCAGGGTTTCATGTCCCAACCAGATGAAACCCTGAGCAGCCCTGTCTGACCCCATTGCTGAGCCTGTTTTGGGCAGGGGCTGTGACTGGAGACCTACCCAGGTACCCACCAGTCTGATCAGGACCCCATGATTCTGTGATTTGTTTGAATATTGAAGAAGTAAAGGCATTGATCAGCCTTGCAAAATGTTGCTTTTTTTGACAATAAATACACTTTTTTCTCAAAACAGAGGTAAATATTATCCCTGTAGATGAGAGTTCCTGTGGTGGATAAAATGGAGGACAAGCAGTAGCAAACATTCATATCGCCTTTGCAGACAATGGTCTAGGCCTGGTTACTTGAGCACTGCAGTCATTGGCAGCAAGTTTAAGTTCATGCCTATCACATGCTGCAGCTTTCCACCTCTTGCTTGTCTATGTTGGTTGGCACTAGCCCACTTGTGTCAGTGGGGTTTCCCTTGTGATCCTTCAATCCTATTTTTGCAGCTCTAACTGGCCAGGTAAAGAAAACCTTACCAAGGCAGAAGCATGGCCTCTCCATGGCTAAAGGATGTTGTGCTCAAGGAACTTGATTTGTCTTCCTGAGGTGGCAATGATGTTGCCTGGTCTAGTGTCACTGTAAAGTATAATCTCTGCAGAGGATTAGAAGAATCAGATGAACAGCAAAACATTTTTCTCCTATTCAAGCTGAAATGAATAGCTCAATAACTTTATATTTTAGTATGTTTTTCTCCTTCAGGCTCTTGCAATCTACAGGTTAAATGTAGCTTGAAACTTGCTTACTCCCTGGTGAAAGGATTTCCACTATGTAAGTGACAAATACTGTGAGTTTCTAACTCCAACTTGTGCCTTTAGTAGTAAAAGAAGTTAAATCCATGAAACCCTTTAAATAACAATACTTAATAAAGCCTCAGTACAAAAAATCAAATTACATGTGCAATCATTGGTGCAGGAGCAACTTGGTCATTCTGGTTTTCCAAGAAGAAACATGGGTATTCTTTAATTAAACAACGTGCAACCCACTCCCCCAGACTTTTTTTTGGTTGAAAAATAGGACAGAGTAACTGGATGGGGTGGCATCCATAGCATTTACATCTAAGTTCTAGGTTGTGATCCCTACACATTATAAAGTTCCTGCTATGAGGTAAAACATGGCAATTTTGTAATAGTTATTATAACAGACCTGTTATCTAGCTTCAGAAACAGCGTTTGAACAATTGCTTAGACAGAAGTGGATAGCTGGCACATTGTAAAATGACCTATGCACAGAGAAATAGCTAGCTCTTCCTAGAACTTTTCTTTTGGCAGTCTCCATCCTGGTGTGTTTTATGTAAGTGAACACAGAGAAGGAAAAGCTGTAAAACTACTAGTTAACAGCGTAATTCAAATGGTGTCATGAGAACCACATTTCAATATTTGATACAGTGCAGCCACTTGAGAGAAAAAACATTCAAAAAAGCCATTTTTCACCGTCTTAGGTACCAGGTGGAAATAGCCACCAACTGCTGAAGACTAGCATTTTGTTAGCTGTCCTTGTAATTCAAAGGTCACATGCGAGCAGCGGGTATTCCCAATTATATGACACAGTAAGAATGTCCCAGACACCCGTCTTGACAGGGGCAGGCATGGGCTGATGACAAGGGAGTGTCAACCAAGAGCAGAACCTGCGGAGGCAGGAGACCGTCCTGTGAGCCAGCTCCCCTGTTCCTGAAACACGCAGACAAGACCGTCTATCTTCTGTCCATGCGTGCCTGTGAAAGATCGTCTCTTGGTGAGCCCCAAAGGGAAAGGGGGCAGCAGGGCCCCCGAGATCCCCACAGCCCACTGACTCATTTCTAGAGCATTTCTGAATGTTCCTGAGCACATCCTGCTCAGCTGTGATGAACCCCGCCTATGGAGCTGGCACATTGGGCTATACAAAGGGGAAATGTGAGTTTTTCAGCGTGTCCCTGCCACTTGAAGACCACAGCTGTGAGCAGAGAAGACTGCTGGACCCAGGATGGTGGTATCTCCTATCTTATCTTCCCTTTCTCTCTCTTTCTGTCTCTAACCCTGTTTTCGGCACATTGGGGTAACAGTGTCACAAGTTTTGCTGAGCCATGGTCTTTCATGATTCCACTGAGTTTTAAGTATTGTTACAACTTCTGCCAAGCTGCTGTCTTTTGTAGTTCTGCTGAGTTTTGAGTAAATTTGTGGTCTGTTCGAACCTCTAGAGTAATTGCCATTGCTCGTGATTACCACACAGAGAATTATAAAGTTAACTCTTCCTCATACCCACGGAGTGAGACGGGACACACACCACCTGAATGTCCCTCATTGACCAGCAAGAATCTAGCAGGAGACTGTTTAGTGGTCTGTGTATAAGCATAGTTTACTCTGACATGACTTTCACTAGAAGTTACACCAACACTTTCATCTAGAGTTCAGCACTTAAAAGGATCCACTTCAGAGTATGGCCTCTGCAAGTGTCTCTGACATATATCAGAATTAATAATTAGACATGACATTTATTTTGTTGTTCTCATCGTCTGACACTTCAGTAGCAGTTAGTTAATTTAACAAACACTGTGTGGCACTAAAAAATGGGAGGAAATGATGCAGCCAGCCTGGTCACTTAGAGCTTAACAATCACATTAATGAATCAGTGAAGGATTGAAATACCTACCCAAAACCCATTCTGTTCTCCCCATAGGGAGGAAGTGAAGCTTCGCAGTCTGCCTCAGGAGATGTGGCTGAGCCATGGGTCTGGCATGAGGAAGCTAATCATCAGTAAAGAATATTCCACTGCCACCTAGACAGGTGGCACCTTCCCCTTTGCCTACACTTCCCATTTTAGTTTTTTTTTAATAGTCTTGATGCTTTGAAATAAGGTCTGTAGGACAGGGGAGTACAAGGTGGGTAACCAAAGAGGGATATGCAACCCTGACTTCCCTAGTGTCAAAGACCCTTTTGTGGGGAGTAACCATGGAGTGGTAAATGCACTGTGAGGTGGTGATCTGGGCTATCTCCCAGTTTTGTTTTTGTTATCCCATATCCTTAGATAAACTCAATCTCTTTTGTGTTGACCATTGATCACAGGGAGGAACCTGACCCAAATCCATAGCAATCAGAAGCAATTGCATGGGGAAATCCAAGATCACAAGCAAGACATGCAGAAACCCACTGCTCATGTTGCAAAAGTTAGTGCAAGCAAAGAAAGCACAAAAAGTGTAGCAGGCCTTCATAAGGCCTGCAGCAGCATCCTTAGGTGCTCTTTGAAGGATGAGTCCCTGCCAGAGAGCCTAGGGCTTATGGAAAGGCTCCAGTCTTCTGAGGGCAGTGTACCATGCCTCATCCATCTGTTGATACACAGGAACAACGAATAATAAGCAGGTAGAAAAACATCCTGTATTACTTAAGATTTTCAGAAATTAATATTAAAAATGGAGAGCAGTAAATTACAGAGTAGAGCCTAAAATAATTTTAAGTCAAAGGTGGAGTTGTCACATTCACTTGTCTTGCAGGGGATCCTTCTCAGTATAGGCTGTTACTGTATGAGCTGCATAAAGTACATGCAGGAGAAGAAAGAAGGATTGCCATTCTCCAGTTTGACTATGAATAAAAGTCTGGAAGACCAGCTGGGCACAGCTCAGCTACTAAAATGATGAGGATTAAGAAGGCCATAACCGGTGAGTAGCAGGGAATATACATTACCAATACTCGGTGCTTTTTATTTGGTACAAATACAAAGGAAACCACATCGGTGTCTGTTTTCGGCTTGACAAATCTATAGCTTGACTTGCTGGGAACTTACAATTTTCTTTTAAAAGAAGTACACAGACAAGCATACCAACAAACAGGGCAAATTACTCTGTACAACGTTTTTGAGAGAGGAAACAGTTGTGCAAAAGTCACAGAAATCTTCGGCCTGGCACAGAAGAAAATGCTTCACTCAGCAATTCGTCTTAAGCACACAAGCTGACACAGTTAGCTACAAAGAGATATTGTCACAGGATTCCCTGGCACTCCAGACTTTCTGTGCTCCAGTCCATCACGTTTGATTGTTTAAGCTTCATGGACCTTAGAGGTATGACTGGACAATACAGTCCTGTGCTTTGTAAGGAGTCATAGTTGTCTTCAGATTAGGTACGTATGAAAGGCTATTAAATAGCTCATGTGGTAAGTAAGTGGAAAGTGTATTCCACTAATTCTGCTATTTGGTTCCTGTTCCATTTTGGGCAAATCTCTTTTCCATGCCTCAGTGTTTCCACTTGTAACAAGTCACAGGGTCATTGTGAATATTAGCAGAGCTTGTAAAGCCCTAGGGGAGTATGGGCATGTGCACCCATACATGCACTCATACACACAAGCACACATGTATACGCGGATTTCACTTAAAGGTGCTCAATGCCATCATTTAACCAAATTTTAACAAAGGCTTGAGCTGAGGAGTTCTAGTGTTCTGCTGCTCTGTTTTTTTCCAGCAGGCAGTGTATGTTATGTGCATCATAAGAACATTTACTTCCCCATTAGTTGTAAGATTTTGCATTAAGCATGTTGGGCTTAAGGAGAGAGAAAACAGAAATCACATCCATACTAATTTGCACAATTTTGCATTTTGCACAATTGTTTCCTCTCTCATTAATCCAACTGCATAAAGTAAGTGTGTATTTCATTCCACAAGATGTACTACACTGTCTGAGATGCAAGCAGCAAGTTTGAAAGTAAGAAGAGTAAGCAGACAATATCATGTCATTAACCGGATTTCGAATAGAGAACGGCAGAAAAATCCTCGGAGGTCATCTAATACGGCCTCCTGTTTAGAGCGAGGCTCATTTGAGAGCTAAATCAGGTTGCTCAGGGCCTTGTGTAAGCAAGTTTTGAAGATCCAGGGCACCGAGTTGCCACGACCTCAGGGCAGTCTGCTGCAGGGCTGCATCACTCACACCCTCAAGAACTTTGAAGATTATTTTTTTTTATGTATCTCACTGTTTGCAACTTAGATCAGACTTCATTACTCAGTTTTTGATCAACATATGATTAAGATGTTAGCTTCTTTTAGCAATGAGTCAGTGAGATTTTCTGGTATAGGGCCACAAAACAAGGCATTGTTCTTTGAAAACAGTAATGGAACCAAATGCAGATGTCAGCCACCGAAGAAAGAAAGTGTTATTTCTTGAGAAAACTAACATAATGCTTTCAATGAAAGTAAATGTACTTTAGGACCTGACTCAGTGAGGCTTTTGAGTATATGTTTACATGCTTTAAACTTAAATTTTCTGTTAATTCACAGCCTTAGTCAGCAGCTCCAAGAATGATCTGCTTAGGTTACATGGGAAGTTCAAGAATAAGCTGGATTTGCTTTATGTTGTTTGGAAGTCTCATACATACGCCTACTGCATTTGTCATGCATTAACATACTCAGCATATTTTCAAAAGCATCAAGATAATGGTATGAGCAAAGGCCTTAAGGATGTAGCTTTCCTGACCTTCAGATGTTTCTATTCAGTCTTATAAGACTATGCCACTAAGAACATTTAAAAAAATCAAGATCCCTCTTCAATTTAATAAAACTATGATGCATTGCTGTGATTGTGACTTTCATGTCATTATAGTGCTAAACCATCTTTATCCCAAAGGAGTGGAGCTTTCATCAAAAGTGTAAGTTGAGGGAGAAAAAAAGAAAGTGTCTTGGGCTGATTACCTTATTCATCCCACAGACAAAACGTAAAAATCAAATTAACACAGCTTGTACCACTATACCATTTTGTATTAAGAGCAAGGGGTACTGGCGTGGAAGCTGATTGCACTATACCAGCGTGCCCATCTGCTGCTGTATCAAAAGTGGACAATTTAATAAAATCTGCTATTCGAAAATTGTCTGATGGCATTAAAAATAAATCAGCAATTTGTTAGGTCTTTGCTAAAGCACTACTGAACATGTGAATGGCTCCCTGACTTGGAAGGTAATTGCTTTCGTTCTGCCTGTCTTAATTCAAATCCTGCATTGCCCAATTTCTGAGAGTAGGCACATTTCTACCACAATTGGTCATTTTTAAAACAGTCACAATGATGTGTTTTGCTTCTATGTTAATATTGCCCTCATGATGATTTCATTTTCAATTTCTCCAGACCTCCTCTGCCTTCTTAACAGGCTGCTTAGGTCATTAGCAAACATGATCAGTCTGGGATAATCAGTAACACAGGAAGCAAGAGACAGCCTTCTGCCAGAGGCTAGGTCACCCCTATGTTGTTGACAATAGCAAAGCAGTCAAAGGCTTTTTTTCACTTTGGAAAACAGTGCTGAGCATTCAAGCTGTTGTGGTGCAGAAATAAAACTCACCAGCAAGCTGGGAGTCCACTGTTCACCTAACCTCTAGCCCTTTGCCCTGCTGCAGCAATGCAAAAGGACCACAGTTCTGCAGGACAACCAAACACATTTGGAGGGTGGTGGGGACAGGAGACAGCACTCAACCAGAGCACTGGGGCAAACCCTGTGCTGAGTGGTACTTCTGTGGGACTGCTCTGGTTTGTACTGGGGGGATTCAGCCAGCCCTGAGGAAGCAGAGGAGCACAAAGGTTGTACAGTTTCTGAGTTCCTTCCCTCACAGCTGGGATCTGTGCCAAGCGCAGGCGAGCCCTGAGGATGCGTGCCGTGCTGTCTCCTTCCCTCCTCCCTCCAGCAGCTGTGCACTCCAGCACCCAAATAAATCTTAATCACTCCATGGTGGCTCTTTTGTTAACTGTTTTTAAACTTGGAAACCTATTTATGCAGTCAAGTTAACACAGGACTCGGGGCTTGAATCTGCATTGTTGTCTGCTTTGTGCAGTAATTTACTGGGCATACCAAATGGTAGTCAAACAGCACTAAAGCCTGACCAATTTCTTCTATCTTTTGTGTATAGACAAGTGATGGTACAAGAGGCAAAGCAGAATAGCTTACTTCATGTAAAACAAGCTGTAGATTTTTGCCACATTGTTGTCATTTCCATCCTAGCTCCAATTAATTAAAATTCATGTCATGCAACTGAAAAAGGAGAGGCACATACTAGATACATGCGTGGTTGTACCCAGGCATAGCAATCAACATCAGGTGTACCACTGTGCACACTTTAGGTGGAACAAAACATCCTGGCCTGTATCAGGAATAGTGTAGCCAGCAGGAGCAGGGAGGTGATTGTCCCCCTGTACTCAGCCCTGATGAGGCCGCACCTCGAGTGCTGTGTCCAGTTTTGGGCCCCTCACCACAAGAAAGACATCGAGGCCCTGGGGCGTGTCCAGAGAAGGACAACGAAACTGGTGAAGGGGCTGGAGCACAAGTCCTATGAGGAGCAGGAACTGGGGTTATTGGACCTGGAGAAAAGGAGGCTCAGCGGAGACCTCATTGCCCTCTACAACTACCTGAAAGGGAGTTGTGGTGAGCTGGGGGTCGGCCTCTTCTCACAGATAACTAGTGACAGGACAACGGGGAATGGCTGCAAGTTGCGCCAGGGGAGGTTCAGGTTGGAGATGAGGAGAAATTTCTTCTCTGAAAGGGTGGTTGGGCATTGGAACGGGTTGCCCAGGGAGGTGGTGGAGTCACCATCCCTGGTGTTTAAAGAAAGGTTGGGTGTGGTACTGAAGGACATGGTTTAGTGGGTAATAGGTGGTGGGGGAATGGTTGGACTAGATGATCCTTGAGGTCTCTTCCAACCTTCATGATTCCGTGATTCTATGATTTTTTTCTGAGTGTTCATGAAAGTTTGCCCTGTTTTCAACAAAATCAAAGCAAAGTTATTTGCTCTGGGTAAAGGGAAAACGGAATGTCACAGGTTACAAAAAGAAATGTAACTTTTTAGGAATTTTTTGTTCTTATGGATCCTACTTGGGTTAGATGTCATTTCCATTATATTGACGTAACAGCATAAAAATACCATTTTTCGTGTAAGACCCTACATGTGTGCTGTTTGCCTGCAGTCTAGAGCACAGTCATTCCTTAATCATGGGCAGAAAATCTGGAACCCTGGGGCTGGAATCTGGTTTCCTCCAAGTAGCAGCTTTACAGCCACAGTAATAGCCTGAAAATAACAGTCAACTAAGTTCAGCAGGACACATTTTACAGAAGAGAAGTCTTCAGGATCAGGATAGCTTGAATGGTAATGGTAATGGTAATGGTAATAGTAATGGTAATGGTAATGAAGAGATTGTTAAGATGAGTTGGTTAAATTTTAGAGCAAAAGTTTTCCATCTTTATTAATTGCCACGTAGCTTGTTCATTACTTTGTGCAGGATACAACACAGTCTTCGCACAAGTGGTAAATGTCTATGATGCTGTAAAGGTCTGGAGTGTATATTTATTGCATAACAATTTAATCTTCTGGATTTGATGGGCTTTGCCACAATTATATCAGCTTAAGAAACCAGTGAAGCTTTAAGGTCACATCCTGAGTTTAGAACATCCCTCAGCTTTGAGGGAAATTTCCAACTGCCTTTACGAAACAAAAAGTTTTCCTCTGTTTTTCAGACTGAGGCATCTATTGTTAGCACACAGTGTCGAGTGCTGGAAGGAATTCTCTTATTTGAAATTATGCAAAGAAAGCACATATGACATACTCAAACGTGACATTTTAATATTCAACCTGCCTTGAGTGAGAGAGGACATCTTCAGAGTTTTAAATATTTGGGTAGAGTTTTCCATGTTACTGTAAAAAAAAATTAAAAAAAAGTAATTGGAAAAAACATTTTATGTTATTATGTATTCATATGCACTGTTGTCCATCTAGTATTATTGTGAAACATGAGCTATTTTTGAGGATATGCTGGCTAAATAACCAGAAAGAACCACGTTAGTTCAGGGCTTCCAAAAAAATCCTAAACTTGAACATCAAGACCCGTGAAACAGAAGAGCATGTGATCAGTTTAAGGAAAGGATCATTTAATTTTGTTATGTAACAGAGTACAAACATTTAATGGACAAAAAATAATAAATATAAAAATGTAAGCCACCAGCAGGAATAAGCGTATTTGCCCAGACAAATAGCTGGTTTACAGCTTTTATTTTCTGTGCTGTACATCCACCATCCATGACATCATGGATGCTTTGCTTATGACATGTTACTGTGTCCACCACAAAGGGCAATGTGATAAAGCTCAGTCAGGCAGTCTGTCACCCAACCAGCAGACAGTGAAATATAATATGTCAGAGGGCAAGTCAATAAAGAAATAAAGACAGAGAGACAGTGTTTTTCTGGCCTACGTCCACTATTTTAGTTCTGTTAATCCAACAAATTAAATGTGAGAAAATCTACTTAAAAGGCAATGTTATGTTCCAGCTGCCAAAAAAATCAAGAAATTGCAGTTTTGAGCTGCTTCCAAAATGTTAAGTATGTACCCCCTCCACTGACACATGTGCGCACACACACACAAAGTGGTTATGTCACGCTCAGAAGTCATGCTGAGTTTTCCGTTAAGGGGGTGCCAAGTACACGAGTGAGTGAGTTAGTGTTGTTAGACCAGCTGGAAGTATGTTTTCCTCAGTCCGACCCTTTTTCAACTATTGCTTTATATTGCATTAATGTCCTCTTTCTTCCTTAAGAAAGGGGAAAGAAAATCAGGAGATAACACATTCCCAGTTTAGCATTTCCATTGTCGTTCATGTAAATGACTTCTCCCAGGCTCACCGCTGCACCTTTTGCTACAGGACAGCCTATAATAATTCCTCTCAACAACTAGCTATTACACTTGTGTGTTAAGCTGTAGGCTTAATATTCCATTAGAGGATAGATCCTTATGAGACTATTTTCAACTCCTTTTCCACCACAGACTATGTTTTAAAAAACGTTTTATCTATATGGAAATTAATATAGAGAGTTTCTTTCCCCGATTGAAATAAACATTTGTTTCTGTGTTTCCATGACATAGGAATCCCCAACAGCTAATTGCAGTAAGGAGGTAATCTTATTTCACTTTCTAGTATATTAATTACAGAATATGTTTTAAAGGCACTAAATGATTGTTTTATATAATTAGCATAGGACCATTGTTCCTGTACTTGTAGATTTTTATCCAAGTGCTTGTTCTGTACCAGCACAATTCTTTTGTGATTATATGTCTTTCCTAGACAAGATGAAAGGGGATCATGTGGCTAAACTGAGATCTTACTTGTTTAACAGAAAGTTTTTGGATCCTGTAACTGGTAATGACTGAGGCCAAGCACCATACCATGAAGCTGAATAATAAACAGCCTCTCCAGGCAGTTTAATGCTCAAATAATTCAAAGACAGCAAGTAGGACATTGAAGCAGAAAGTCTGTGAGCTGTTTTACTGCTGCAAAGCTGAAACCCTCAGGTAGGCTGTGGTTGTTCTCTCCTCCTCAGGGAGCAGGGTGGGTGTCCCCTGCCAGGTGGGACAGTATGTGTGATGCGTTTCCACATACAAAAACATGCCAGTTCAACTAAACTGGTGCAAAGCTATTTGTGATCCCTGGCATTGCTAGTTATTTTTGTTGTGTTTAAACCTGCCCCAAACTGGCCGAACTAATAAGTAAGTTCAACGAAAATAAGCCTGATTTAAACCTGAAATAAATATGTCCACAGTGATTTATCCACCTAATTACACTATAGAGAGAAAGAACCACATAAACCCATCACAAGGGAAAGGTTAGAGAGAACATGTAGATCTTTGGTTCATCACTGTGAACCACTTCATCACATACAACCTCAGCTTTGGGGCTTCACCCCTTCAGCAGCAGCCTGGAAAATGTCTGAAGCAGTGATTGCAACTATTATCAACCTCGTAAGCAATGAATCTACCAGCATTATCATTTTTTAAATTACTAAGATACCTGCTGAAAGAGACCAATTCCTGATCAACCAACCAAGCACGCCATTGAACACACAAGCATGATGGCAATGCTTGGAGCGTTAAGCATCACACTCAGTGATGTGGTGCCCAACAGGCTATGGACATAGATTCCCATGACTGACTTCACACAACAAGCACAGTGTCAGGTGACTTCATTAGGTTCCTTCAGAACAACACTGGAAAGTTGCAGAGATGCGGAGAAGGGCTTGGAGCTTGGCTCACCACTAGACAGAGGCAGGAGATGCCACCACCTGTGAGGGCACCTGTGGGGCTTAGGACTCTCCATGCTGTTTCCACCTGCAGGCAGGGCACCTGCGAGAGGCACTTCTGTTGCCCACAGCTGATCAGGGAAAACCAGTGGTCCCCAGCTGAGTGCAAGTGGTGAGATTTAAAACCTCTGCCATGGCTCTTTCAATTAGACCCAAGGGACATTACACTTAGAGGGCAGGAAAGTAATAAACCTGCCCTTGGCCTTCTATCTTTCTGTCTGGCATGTAGTCAGCTGGGGAAAATGACACCAAATCTGACATGCTTGTACACCCAGGACAGCTTTTAAGGTATTTGTGCCTCAATGAATTAAACTTCATCAGGTTACTAAGAATGATGAGCCTCTGATCTTTTTTTTTTTGGCCTATTGCTAAACCATAGCTTGTTCGTGTAAATCCAGGCCTTTCAGAAACCTTTACTACCATTAATTACTGCTACTCTCCCCCAGCCTTTCAGCCGTACTTTCCATCTTCTCTCTCTTCCAGTCTGACTGACACAACAGTTGCTTTCAGGGAATGTAGTCTTTAATTAATCAACTTACTAGCAGATGTTTTCTGCAGGCTATAAGTTCTTGTCTAAAAAGACATTTTCCTTAGAAGAGAATTTAAGGCTGGTAAAAAAAAAAAGTAAATCAAGTGGTAGCTGTAAAAACTAGTCATTTCCTTTGTTGCAAACTTCATCACGTTGCTCCAGTGATGTGATTTGGCAGCCAGACCTTTGAGGTCTCTGCTATGAGTGCCCATTAGTGTGCCCTCTGATGAAAGCTGGAGTGTTGAAGCACGTTCACAAATAAAAGAAATGAGACTGCTAACTTATTTTACACAGTGGTAACCAAACCACAATAGTAGCATTAATTATAGTTTTTGCTCCACTATTGACTATAGTGAAAACTGGAGCAGAAAAAAGGGACAGAGATTTCCAAAGCTTATAATGAGTCCTCTAAACTGTTCATCCTCCTCTGCAGATCACAGTTGTACAGCTATTTCCATACAGAATTGAAATGTGTTGATATATCCTTAGTTAAAAGTTTATCAATGTTAAGAAAGCACAGTGAGCCACTATTCCTTAGCTAGGTGCTACCACGGTATAAAAGCTGATGAATATCAACTCTTCTGATCTTGAAACATAGTTTTATGAATGCAACATCTGCAAGACCATCTAGGGTCCCAATGAATGGTTATGGTTAACTCTTAGTACAAGATCACAGCCTATGGCTGACAAAGAATACAGCATTTGTATAGATTTATCTTTAAAGTTATTGAGCAGTTTTGCTTACCACATAACTATATAGCTACTAAAGTAGATACCTACTTTTCTTGCCAAAGTCAATCAATCAATCAATCGGTCAATCCAACTTCTCTATATATCTATTGGACTTTTTGGGTAACATTGCAAGTTTAGCCTTTTGCTGCTGTGTAAAAATAATAAGTAATAATAACTGAAAATCTGTGCCACATCTCCAGTACATGTAGTCTTGGAGAAGCGATGCCTGGTGTCTTCACACACTGGTGGCTGTCTAGAAGGGCAGTAGAGCTGGGGGCCAGGAGTGGTGGTTGAAGTGCTGTGGCAAAAACTGGTGGAAACGGTAGTGAGAATCAGAGCACTAGTGGTTGCGTGAAATCTTAGGTGCTAATGCCTTGAGTCTGGGCTAGATCTTCTTTAGTGACACAACTTGAAACAGATCTTGTGGGCTGTAAAATCTGTCTGTTTGGGATACTGGCTAATCACTGAGCAATTGGTGGCCATTTCATTCCCAGTAGCAGCTAGCAGAGAATTGGAAAATACAGGATGTGCTTTTTCCTCTCTTACATTTCCCTGTCTTGCCAGTCCTCTTATGCTCTAATTAGGTTCAATACTATGTCCAAGCAGGCCCTGAGTGGGAGATCTCACATGTGAAATTCATGTTTGAGAGAGGCACACAGAAAGCAAGCCAGCAGGGAACTCATGTCCTAATGACCAGGGTCAGAATTCAACTACTACTCCCACAGCAAGTAGAGGAAATTTCAATCCAACCTGAAAAATCACACTAGAGTTCCTGTTAATAGAAAATTAATTCATATCCCTGGGAACTTTGTAGTAGGGCACAGATGCTTTTCCTCAGCATTAATCATTACAATCCTCCTCAATAAAAATTATTGATATTTAATTGGCTCTAGTCATATCCTGTCACTTTAATATTGCTGTGTGGCCTGTGTGGCCACTGTACGATTTTATTTGGGGCACGTCTGAAGTCTGTAAATTTGAAGGGTCTCTCTCCAAGGCAGAAAACAACAATTAGAACAGATTGACAACATAGGACCTATTGCACATTAGCAGGGAAAGTGAATACAAGAATCTCATCTTTATTTTGATGTTATTGATATTTTAGCATAGCCCAAAGTGGCCATAAAAGTAAAGGGCTTCATTGTACTAAATAATGGATAGGAATAGGAAAAATTATTCTACCCTAAAGAATTTCCAGTCTATCGGGAACAGAGCATAATATAATAAATAACATTCAGGCAAAATATACCGTCATAACACGCTTGAAGAAAATGCTTATTTTATTATCATAACAGCCATGCATATCTATTAACTGAACTGCATACCACAATCCTTAGAGCCACAAAGCTAAACCTTCAGACATCATTCCAAAAACCAGAGCCCTGAGCAGTACTAAAAGAATTCCTCCCAAAACAGGGGGAGGGGGTAGAGCTGGGTATCTGTGTTAGGATTTCTTCAACCTGTGTTACCCCAACAAAAATGTGATGGTGACTATAATGCCCCTGAAGTTTTGCAGACTTCTGGTAATTTTTAAAGAGTCCTTAGGCATGAGTTAGCATATATTTGGTCAAAATGTGACAGGGAAAATGGGAACTAAAACAGCCAAGGTATAGAAAGAAGCATCGGAAACAAAAATCAGAAAAGCATTTTTCAGCTCCAGGCCAAATAAGTCCAGAGCACAATCGTATAACAGACTTGCCATATTTGGATTGATGCAGCTGTATTTAAATGTGCAGAACTGGTAGTAAACTAATGGCTGGGTACTTAAATTTGAGAACATGTTATCATCTGCTGTTCAAGCTGAGACTCTTACCTGCAGGTGCAGCAAGATCCTCTCTTCCCCTTTGTGATGAAGTCCCTGAAGCTTAGAATAGATTTGTCCCTCGAGGACTGGCTATGTACTAATGTTACTTAGACTTAGGAACATAAGAGTTGTTGTTAAGCTTTCTGGGGATATACTAAGGTCACAGACACTGTAAACCACATAGTATTTTCTTAATGGAATATTTTTATTGCATTATTCCTTATGTATTTTCTCTTTCTCCTGTCTATAAAGATCTTTTAGACCATCCTTTGACAAGTTTGATTTTATACTAACTGCTCCACCTCTTCATTCTTCAACCCAGTAACTGCCTAGTAGGAAACTCCACAGATGGACATGTCTTATGCCCACCCCATCCCTTTCTTGGGATTCAGCTTTTTCTTCTCAGAAATCTCAGCCTTAAAAACTCTTCCAGCATTAGACACCCTTAAAAAAAAAACAAACCAAAAACAACCAACCAACCAAACAAAAAAACCCAAAAAACAACACCACAACAAAAAACTAAGGGGGAGAAAAAAAAGCCAATTCTTTCCTCCCTACAGCCTGAATCTATCCTCATTGTCTTAACTAACTTCCCGATGGTTAGCTCATATGTATTCTATGAAGTCAATACCAAGGACATGGCTGAGGAGGCTCACTTTGCTCATTTTTGCCCACTTTGGGTGCCTACTAGGCAGTATCTCTGCCTACCAGGTAGTATCTTCCTGTTACCACAGATGTGCAAAGCAATCAGGTACCAGCTGTCCTGCAAAGCTGAGATTGGGTGCAGAAGTGTCAACAGCTCTATCAGGATCCTGTTTCTGAAACTTATGCAGAGTGGAATAAAAAGGCAAATTTTTGGTTGGCCAATGTTTGCATTTTTCACAGATGTTTAGATTGTCTGTACAAAGGCCTCTGAATTCTGTTAAGGCTTTCTCCTTCAGGGTGGTGTTGCTGATCTTTAAAGCAGGAGACACACTATAGGACTGGAAGTAGAAATACATACTATCTAAAGTAGAAATACAGTAGAAATATTTGCTATTTATACCAATTTTGTATTACTCCTTGTTTCTCTTCTGAGTACTACATTCACCACTAAGAAAACTGTGAAAAAGCTACAAGAGAACAAAAAGCCCAGTGAGAAATTCCTGCCTCAGTCGGCTGGATTTTTAACATCAACCTTCATTTCAGGTCTATAACTGGCAGAAAAATTGCAATAATGCATTTAAACATATCTTATATCCCATGCCAAACTTCTGTCAGATTTCAAAGCCTGCAGAAGTGAACTAACCCAGTGCCTACATTGTCCCATAATTATGTTAAATATACGATTGCATTATTAAACTGTTTTGCCCCATCCCCAAGAGCTGCGGCTGAATCACAAGCACCCTGGCCAAACTCCGTACAGTGTTCAGAAAACATACATGCACCGTACAGTCCCACAAGGGCCCCACGTTCTTATTCATTTCCTGCTTTACTCTGCTTTATTGTGCAGTGTTAAGGGGCTGAATAGGTGCTCTCTGCCAGCTGGAGACAGCTGTGATTCTGTGATGAATGACGTAACCAATACACTGTGGGGGCCAGAGTTTGCTGGATGATATCCGGAGCTGGTGTAAATTAGCCTGAGCCCATTAAACTTAATGGAGTAGTGCTGATTTACTCCCTGTAAAAATGGAGATGTTGGTTACTGCGGAGCATGGCTCTCAGCAGTTCATTAATGGGGTCTAATGGCATCATATTTTTATACCTCACAGAAATCAGATTTGAACTAGTCACAGTCATTTAGCTGCCCTGAGAGAAAAAGGGCTATAAACTGTGCCATTATTCCTGTGCTAACCTCTCGTCTGCGGAACTATTGATTCAAATTTGGAAACTGCAAGTGAAGAAAGGCTGGTAATGTCAAAGTCTGAACATATATCCAGTTCTCAAGGGAGATGAAAAAATGTACACACGTTCAAAGACTTCCCACCACATGATTCACGGACAAGAAACTTCTTTCTCAGAGGGCAGGAGAGTTGAGGAAAAGATGTCAGCTGAGCTCCTCCAGCTGATACACCAACATTTACTGAAATCCTCACTCTCTTCAACCAGTTCGCTATTAATTTTTAACGATGTATCCAAAGGTTACTCAATGCTATACTGGCCATAAAGGTTCTTCAGGTTATCTCATGCCCTACACACCCCGTCAGTATTCACTCTCCTGATTCCAAATTACATTGAGGCATTCCACATTTTGGCCCAAGCAGACATGAGTTACGACCAGGAAACAATTTACCTCAAGAGTTACTGCATTTGCAGTCCTGTGTCAAGAAAATAACTGCAGCTGGATATTGTGAGTAGACTGCTAGCATGAGTATTGTATAATTCTCTTCTCCAAATCCTTTCTGAACACAAAACCAAAATCAGACATACTTCCACCATCACAGTTTGAGTCCCTGAACAGATTGCTGCTCTCAGAAGTGAAATCAAATACAGTAAATTGAAAGCACTTCTGATTCCCTCTTACCCTGAGGCACACGAATGACAAGTGTGCACCTGCGACGGCAGGCACTGAGCACTTTTTTCAGTTTTGCTTTCTGAAATATCTTCTGCCTTTTCTCCAATATCTCATCAGTCAAAAATCTGAAGTTTATTTAGCCCTTTAAGCCATAATTTGAATACAGTCAGGTGGGTAAAGGTAACTTTATGGTGTGGGTGGAAGCTGATAAACTGGGTCTTCGCTCAAGAGCAGATTTCGCTTCTGGACAATGGTCTCTGCTATTTTCCAGGTGTAAAGCGATGAAGGCACATCCTCCTGTGAATTACTTATTTCATACCATGAGTTGTGCTGAAACAAAACACTTTTTTTTTAAAGCCTGAAATTCAGAGGGGAACATTATGCGAAAGTCCCCGAACTGTCTTTTGTTCCTCCAGCAGTTCATTTCGTTGTGTCATTCCAGTAACAGATTCTCAGTGCGATGGTGAATGAGTTGTTACATATTTAGGTTATGTGCTGCAAGAAGGAGGCAGGGCCATCTGGAGTCTCACGATAGCCAGCTCCTGCGAGAGTACTTCATCTTGGCTGTTGAATTGGCGGTACTCTTAGTAACTGACAAGATGGCACACTAGGATAATGCAAGACATCGTGCTTCATTTATCTGGACTGCTGCATGGCTTAGGTTTCACACACCTGCAGATGTTTTACCTAACCATGTAAGTGTTTGAAAACCATTTGGGAAAACTCAGTGCAACAAGTGAAAAATGCTGTGGCAAGGACAAGTTGCGTTCTCACAATTACATTCTGTAGTTCTTATTCCAGACGTGCCTGTAAAACACGCCCTCTGGCCCAGGGAGCAATCCTCAGGCACAAATCAGCTTTCCCAAGCAAAGGCAACGGGGTTCTCTTACCTTCCCATTTCTCAGCCAGTAGCAGCTGCAGGCTACCAGCCTTACTCACAGTTCTAAGTTGTGCAGGCTATGAGGCCTAGCAGAGGACTATGCCCTGCTTTCTATACGGCTTAGCAGAGAACTGTGCTCCGCTTTCTGTTTAAACTACCTCTTTAGAACCCTTCACACAACGCTGTTGCTGAGTACAGGATCACAGCATACTATATGTTTGACAGTCATTAGGACAGAGATGGAGCTGGCACCATTTCATGAGTACCAACTACAGAAGAACACGTGTGCTGCAACACTTAGCTACTTAGTTTTTCTCTCAACAGTGTTATTTCTATTGTCTCATACCTAAGAACCCCCAGCATTTACCCAAATTCTCTTGGTTTTATAAACACAGAAAAGCAAGATTTTTTCTGCCCTCATAACTTCCTGTCTACGGGCAGATTACAGACAACAGATATAGCAGATGGACAAGGTCATCACACGAGGAGAAAATATCAGTTGTGCCAGGGAACATCAGAGATCCATCTAACCCACTGTCTGGACTCTGGCACCAGCCATCTGTGGGTGGCTAGGGAGAATTTAAGGACATCATATAGGGATACTTTGCCAGAATACTCAACAAATCTTTACTAATTGCTAGGTCAAGGACTTTCTCACATCAATGTAGTGTCTTGCTTTCTAACGGTCCTTCATGTTTTCTTCTAAGCATTCACCTACTCCCATTTGTGAACCATGAAAATTTTAGCATCTATAACATCTTTAGGTGAGGGGCTTAGCAGCATTATGAGCTGTTGTACAAAGGAGACCCTCTGCCATTTCATTTGTTGCCCATAGCTCTGGAAAAATCTCTGAGCACCCCACGCTTACCCTCACTGCACCGTGCACAATCTTGTCATCACCACACCACCTCAGCCATCTTCTCCCCAGGCTGAGCGCTCTTGCCAGTTTAGCCACTCTTAAGGAAGCAGAAATGCAGAATTCTTTCATGCAGACAATATGGTCCACATGAGACCACATCAGCTGCCTAGCCCCGAATTTAGGCTGCCTGGGAATGTTAGGCTGATTTACTTCAGGCCTGCACAGACTGTCAGTCAGGGCATGCATGAACCCTCAGATCTGTCTGTCCTCATCCGTTACATACGCACACACGTGCGCGTGTAGGCAGTTACACACGTGGCAGGAAGGAGCTGCTCCATGAAGAGACCAGCAGGCTGGACCTTACACTCAGGGCAGATTATCCCCCAGGGATAGCACACATGGTGGGTGATGGCAGCTGTGGGCTGGGGCAAGACCATCCCCACCAAGCCCATCCATGATGACTGTCAGCACAACCCAGAGCTCCATCGGCTCTGTACAGCAGCAGTTTGGGGTTAGATGGGAGCAGGGCTTTTAGTGGAGTCCAGCACTGAAGTGCATTTCTCCACAGAAGCTGAGAAAAAGGGATTAGCAACAGAGCAATTTAAATTTCTCAGCTTGGTGTGCCAGGAGACCCTTAGCCTCACACCCAGTGACCTGACTCAACCTTTGCTCAGCTGCATCACCAAGACGCAGACCTGCTCCATAAGTCAGCTGTGCCAAGTCATGCCCAAAGCTGACTGTTTCCTACCTATCCACGTGTATGCTCATATTTTCACATTCCACTCGCAGCTGGGGAAATTGCAAGGTCTTGCCTTTTAACCATCTCGCTGAATTCACTGAGGCAGGGAGTGACACTGTGTCTGGTCTCATCAACATACTAAATATTACACTTACTGCACAGAGACCAGCAATAAATCCAGGGTGGTTAATTACCTAAGGTACTCCAGCTCTCAGAAACACAGTAAACAATTAATATAATTTAACTTTACAGCTAACATAACAAATTAAAACACAGAAACAAATCCATTTTTTCAGTTCATTAGACAGGACATAAACTCTCCTGTGAACAGGCCTGATAACTGGAATTTCCCTCTAGGGCATTACTGATGAAAAATGACAAGTGTAATACTTCTACCTAGCACTTTACTGAGATTCTGACAGCAAATCCCCAAACCTTGCAGTCCAAACTACTCTGAGGGAGATTTTTCTCTTTCAAGGCTCTTATTAGGAGAAATATATTGGGGTTCTGACATTATGGTGCTGTCCCTGGAAATGTTCTAAAAACCACAAGATACTCTTCCTCCTCAGGAGACCAAGTCTGGTTCATTAAAAATAAAATTTTGATCTCGTGGGTAGATAAACTTGCTGTGCAAGCATTATGCTGAAGTGCAGAGAATTCTTCAGCTAGAACCTACATTTTGTGTCATAAAGAGTCAACATTTCTGTCCATCCAAACCATCTGCCTATTTATACCTCCAATCACCATGGCATCCAGTCACACCAAGAGGTAAAAAACCACAAAACCACCTCTTGGTTTGTCAGTCATCATTATCAGCATGTATGAGCCATTGCATCCTGTTTGCATTGCTCATGCAGGTCGCCTTTACAGCTCCCAGGGCGCCGCATCTGCAGTCTGAGTGCATAGTACTCACATCAAACTAGAGGCAACATGCAATGCTGAATCTTCAGACCCTGCCTTCACTGTATTCTTTTGTTATCGTTGTTTTTTAAGGTGGAACTCCATTGGGAGTTTGCATAGGCAAAAGGCTAAAAAGGGATTTGTTTGTCAGTGACCTATTAACATTTACTGCTACATGTCTTACACTGAGTATCAAGGCATCAATTCATCTTAAATGAACTACAAACCCATCATGCCAGATTCTCTATCAGTACACCTTGTTAGGGCTGCAGCTAAAGCTGCATTCCCTTCTGGTATGCACAATATCATACTGATTAATATTGGTTTATTTGGACAGAGGATCAAGCCTGCAGAAGACTTGCTTCTGCTACCACAGCTGAGTAGGGAGGCACAGCTTTAACTTGCCTAAATCCAAGCAAGGATGGACTCTATGCTTAAAATTCAGCTGAGGCTATCCTTTCCATTACTACCTGACACAGCACCTAAACTAGTTATCTCATGCCACCCATGCTAACCTGGCTCATGCTGCTGTTTCTCCCCTTGCACCCTGGGTTAGTGTGTGAGCTACCCCTGCCCACCCTGAGGGGTAGGGCATAGCCACCCGAACTTGGTGCCAGCCTCCCAGAGACACTTGAGAGCAGCAATCTGGGCAGGGTGTAGGTTGGGGATGCTCCCTGGGGAGCAGAAGGCTGCAGGTGCTGTACTGCTGCTGCTGGAGTGAGATGGTGGTGGTAATGCCAGCTACCTGCCACTCTAAACTTCCTTCTTAGTGCCTTGTAACTTGGACATTTAAATTAAGCTGACTGATTTATACTATGTGTTGTTAAATGTTTTGTGTGTGTGTGTGTTTCTTTAATTTATAAATTAGGCTGCAGTCAAGTAAATGGTATTCCTCATATGCTGCTTCACTTACCAAATTGGTTATAATTTCTTTTCTGCAATCATTACAGTTAAGTCCTTCTGGAATTATGCCAGCCAGGGATGGGTATTCAATTGCTCATATCTGAGGAGAAAAAAAAAAAAAAAGGAGAATAAAGAATTAAAAAAGAAAGTGCAAGGAATCCCTGAGCTAAAGTTGTATTGCTGGATTAATTTAAGATCAAGATTTAGCTTAAAGCATAGTTCACAGCAAAACAAACCAAACTGCAGTTCATAACTCTGAGAACAAGGGAAAACGCAAGCTAGGACTCTCTAATGTATGCCCAGGTATCCTCATATTCTCCAGGGTAGCCAAGGGGTAATGTACGTTCCCCCCCGCCCCCGTGGTATGCAAGTCACTGTTGTAATGGAGAATCACAGGCTTCGGGATGGTCTGCCAGTGGCAGACGGGAGCAAGAAGATCAGAGTGTGGAAAAGTAGTGGGTACATCTAAACTTCCAGAGCTTAAACCAGCAGTGCCAAACCGTGACCTAATTCTAAGAAAAATACTTTATTTGAAGTTGAGTATGTCACTCCAGTGCATGTGCAGCAAGTTTAGAGCTGCCTCGTGATGCCTTATGACTAGCATGAGTTGCCCTGCCTCCAGCAGACTTTGTGTGAACATGTTGGTTCATCTCAATGAGGAGACATGGAGGAAGAGCCAGAACAGTGAATAGCTCTGGAAGCGACATCTGTGAAGGTTCAGAAAAAAAAAAGACTGTGAAAACAGTTCAGAGCGCAACTTTCTCTCTAAACATCTCCCATCCTTTTAAAATTAAGATTTCTTCCCAAGGCCTACAAATCCCACCACAGTCCCAGCAAATGTGAGGTAACTGATGAGCTGTGGCTACTGCTTATCATAGCAATGACAGTAAGCCTTCTCCAACATGTGCATCACTTACCTCACCTCTTGCTGTAAACTCCAATCTTAATTTTGGATGAATCACATTGCTTTTAGTAATTTCTGGGGTTCTTCACTGAGGCTGGGTTCTGATGCTTCTTCATCATCCATGTTCTTTGGTGTTCAGTCCATCAGTATCCCTTGGCTGCAAATCATTATTCCTGTGCTGCCTGCTGCCTTCCACTACTGTGCCCCAGGTGCACAGAGCCAGAGCAGCTTCTTGTCACCAGCTTTAGGCTTCCTTACTGCTTTCAGCCATGAAAGACAGCAATCCAAGAAGGTTTCTTCCATTATTTTGTTCTCTGCTTCTGTGATATTAATGCTGTCATTCGTGGTGATGTGTTTGTGTTAGTAGTGATATGCTTGCTTATGCTGTCCCCAGGAGTAGCTAAAATCCTGCATGCAACTTGTTGTCTTTGTATGATACAGTAGTAAAAAATCACAAAATGCATCATTTCCTCTTTCAGCAAACAAGAGAATGTGGAAGGAAAAGAGTGCTGTGCTTAAACACACTCTTTATCACTCTCCTGATTCTTAGAGCAATTCAGTGTGATCTCGTCCTGTTGCCCTGCCTGGCTGGGTCCCTACTAAAAGATTAAAGATGGGTGTAACAGTGTGTCTTGGCTTACCTCAGGTTTCCTTCTTTCCCTGCTTCCTCTTGTCCTTCTGATCCACAGCTACTGCTCCCTATTATTTCTGCTTCACACTTAGCTCCATCTACAACTACCTAAAGCTTGGGATCCCATGCTTTTCATAGCTAAATTATGCCAGGAAAATTACTGAATGCCTTGACCCCACAGAGCCAAGTTTTGCAGTGATGAGCCATACATGCACATAGGAACTACACTGACGAGCCAGTGGAGAATTAAGCTGGTAACAAAGTAAAACATTGGACATGGTCAGTTAACAACGTAAGATATAACACAATACAGTCAGTGAAGCAAAATGGTGACAGAGAACTGTCCTTCAGGACCCCCTTGTCCCAGCAGAGGATTTTAGGAAGTTACTGAGAAAGCAAGCTGTCCTGTACATATTATGGAAATCACTGAACGACAGGACATGAAAATGTCTATTGGACCATATGGTCTTTGAGGCAGGAAAATATCACACATGCGTGTTCTAGAAAGTGCCTGACCCATCACAAAAAACTGAATAATCATAAGCCAAGTATTCTAGAAGTGACCTCCCTGCCATTAACTCCTGTCTCTTGGTCCTGTAAGCATCACCAAATCCCACATCAAAAAAATTAACGTGGAGCATAATTACACTTTTTCTTTGCTTTCCAGCTCCTCAAGTAGATTTCAAACAGGGGTGCTGGCAACTTAGGCAAATCACTCTTTGCCACACTGCCAGGATCCTACAGTAGTTATTATCAGTTAGTGATGTCTGACTTGTTTCTCCCAGATCTCCCTCATTTGTCAACAAACTGTACACATCCCCAGCTGCATTTCTCATTTAGCTTTTTGCTGCCTCAGGCCACCATGTGCCAGCTTGTTCTGGGAAGCTTTTCTTTCCTCCCTCCCTTCCTTCCTTCTTTCCTTCCTTCCTTCCTGCCTGCCTGCCTTCCTGTCTGCCTTCCCTTCCTCCTCCCTGTCTTACCTTACTCCCCCATTCCAGCTTACTGCTAAGCCACCTTCACAGAGGTCTTCCATGCTGAACCCCAGCTTCAACAGCCCCAGTTTGAGCTGTGGTGAAGCCCACCTAATCCAGGCAATCACATCTCGCCACTCGTGCCACTCGCTTGCACTTTGAGCAGGGAAAATCCTGACTTTTTCTTCTGACTTTGTGAAGTCACTCCTGATTATATTGGTTACAGTGAATGATTTTTCTTCACTTCATTTTACTCTTCTAAGGTGACTTACAGAGGTAAACTGGAAGTCTGCTGATAATACTTTTTAAACTATCTAAGTCCTTTTTCTCTGCAATCCCCTGTTGCAGTGAAGTAGTATACATCAGGCTAATGTGGTAGCGCTGAAGAACTCTCACAGAACTCCAGTTTCACAGGCAGCAGCTGTATTTTTTAGATATTATGCCATCCTGATGTCAGTATGGACTGTAGAAACAAAAGAGAAGCAAAATCACAATGAAGAATAAAAAGTCCCAAGGATCTCTTCTCTCTCCTCTGAACGTCTTCCTGAACCTTGATTTTAAGATCATGTTTGAGGTACTACAGTGATTTGTGGGAATGACCTTAGTGCCTCAAAATCATTAGGCACAACCACAGGCTGAAGTAAACTTCTGCAATGCCACTGCAATACCAATATCTCACCCAAGAAAAACAGTGCATAGGGGTATGCAGGAAATCAAGCACAGTCAAGTAAGAGAGGAGCAGGCTGAGACAGTATGATTCAGCAGAAGTGCGTTTTGGTACAGCGAGGCACCACATGGACTTTTGCATGTAGCTGTAAAAGCAGTTCTTTGGGGATGCTGCCCATGGAGGAGGTGAAAGGGAACCACTGCAGCGTGGTTTTCGTCAAGATTTCTGTCTCTAAACAGGCAAAAGGAACAGGGATAAACATAAAAGGTACACCCAAGACTATTTGGGGAGCCTCTCTGCAACATGATTTCATCGTATTAATGCTACTCTGTTTTCCATATTAGCTCTGTCCCGCTCACTGTGGGACTAGCTAGCTCTTGCATGGGGTGGGACATACCTAGTAAGCAGAGAAGCAATTCCTGTTTTCTTTTCCTAAGTGTAAGAGCACTTTATGCCCATGCATCCCGTTGCTGGCAGCCTTTGATTCACTGTGGTATATCTCTCCTCATTGTGTTGGTGTCTGAATATGTGTGTGAGGTGAGCTGTTGCCTGCAAAGATTACTGCCGCTGCTCTCTTACTGTTGGCCATACTTATGCAAAGGCTGGCTTGCCTTTTGCTGGGATTCCAGAGAAAAGCTAGCTTGCATGTGCTTATCTTCTTCCGAAGACTCTTCTCTTTCTTCCTTCATGTACTGGCTGTTGTACACCAATTGCCTAAAGCAGATCCAAATTAAGACAAAACAATCCAGAATCTTGGATCTTGGTCTCTTTTTACTCCTTAGATACTGCATGAGCTAAACTCCTTGGATTGCACATCAAGAGTCAAAACATAAGGCTCGGTTTCTCTTGCCTGATCCTCCTACATGTCCCCTGTGCCTCACTTTATCTCTCATTACAGTGTGGCTTCTTCAAAATAATGAATCAGTATTTGCTATCTTTCCCTCTCACAGTTCATTGCAAAATCTTAGCCAAACCATACTCCTCAAACAACACACAGCTGGGCTCAAGATTTAATAGAAAAGGCATCAGTCCATTTCAATATTATTTATTGTTGCTGCCTGGAGATTTGGGTTCGTCCTACCCTGATATTTATAATCATTTCATATTTATTGAAAGAACTGCTTCATTCTGCTATTCTTCAATACCATCTGTATAACAATACTCCTTGTAGTCGCCTGACAGTTTCAAACATGCAATTTAGGGCAGAATTCAGAGAGTTTTCAGCTTTGTAGCCAGAATCATGCCTTGAACGTGCCTAGTGCCTAGTAAGAGCTGGTACACACAAGATGCCAATGTACCTCACATTATGCAGGTTTAACAGACGGAGTAAGTTGCTCTGGACTTTGGCTGACTAGCTCTCACTGTGTTCTTTGTGGGTAATTCTGCCTGAGTATGCTTTTAGGTGACATCATGACAGGTGTAATTCCCTGCAAAAGCATCTAGGGACCAGCTACAGTGAACATTGTGGGACTGATTAAAATTTACAACAATCAGCAGAAATTCACTGGGAGATGAAAGAAATAGCATGGAGTGGCAGAAGCATAAAGAGATACAGACAAGGACACATTGATACGGAGTCAGTGATGGTAGCTCACATAGCTTGTCCTAGGTCCCTGGGCTCAGGTATGTTGCTGCAGCCATAAGATACACCTCTTGGACATCCATTACTGCTGTTTCCCTGGCTGACACAGCTTAACTGCTCCAGTACTAAGCTGACAGCTCAACCACAGTCAGGTTTTGCAGTCTGTCCCTCTGCCTCTTGCCTACATCTGGAGCTGGCTCTTTGCGGTCTCTTTCCTTGTAGGTGCAGGCAACACTGATGCACAGAGGCAGGAGACTGCACAGGCACATGAGCTCCCCCATAACATGAGAGCAGGAAGAGATGTGAGTGACTGGGTGACACTGATTAGTCCAGCTCTTAATCATTCTCCCTTCCCACTCAGTCTACCCTTTCTGAACACTATCATGATGGCTGCAGCAGCAGGGTTGGCAAATGGAAAAAGAAAGAAACAAACAAAAAAAAATCCAAACCAACTCAAAAAACCCCAAACCAACAAACAAACAAAAAACCCCAACTAACCAACCAACCAAACAAAAAAACAGCAAACCCCCAGAAACAGAGAAAGCAACAAGCAGGGAAGCATTTGTTCAGCAGCAGCATGGCACTCTGAGGACTGAGAAATTTGCCAGAGTGGTAGGGTAACAGTGTGCAAAGATGCTTGAAATCACAAAGCAGGAAGGAACCTCTTGCTCACTGCTGCTTGCATTTGAGTATAACCAACTGAGCTCGATGGAAATGAAGGGTAGAGTGAAGGCTGCTTCAGCTCTGAGCAGATCTGGTATTTTGCAAAGCTCTAGCTGAGCATTGGTTTTTTTTTTCATTTTTGTTTGCACAATCACTCTTTATAAAGAACTGGTGTATGGAGAGGCAGACAGACCGGAATTCTAATTCTTCTACTCCCTGAGTCAGCCCTCACAGTTTTAGCAGACACTGCAATCCGTCAGTTTACCTTCAGCACTATTATGCTTTTTGAGCACCTTAATATGATAAACAGGACATTAACAGTTATTACCTTATACATAATCACCATTAGCAGTATTTACCACAGTGTCAACACAGCGTGAGAGGGCACTGAAGGTTAATGACAAAGCCTGGCTAGACTGTTTGAAACAAGCCCCCATGTAATTTTTCAGTACAGTTCCCTATGGATAGCTGAGCATTCTATTTCAAGTCTCCAAGTAGTTTGAGCACAATGGCAGAATTACTTAATGAAGTTCTAGAGTCATTGTTCAAGTAGGTCAGAGCAGATGATCTTACAGGCCTTTCCTGACCTTAAAAAACTACTAATGTATGAACAGTTCCTACCTAGTGAGGTAGGAACTAATCCACTGAGGCTTTACAGAACCATATAAATTCTTTAAGGCAATTTTAATAAAAAAAGTTGTCACAGTTTTTTAACCAAGACAAAGCAAGCATACTCAACTCTGAAGCTGATTTTCTCACTGAAAAAGCACTGCGGTTATACAGTCCCCTATTGTTGGAAAAGTCAGTACTGCTTAAGATGAAGACTTGTAAAGACTCATCTTCTCATGACTCTCTTCCACTTTAATTACAGTTTTCTCTTGTGAAAATTCTGTTTTCAGGAAGCCAGTATTCAGAACACTGTCTGGTGTGAGACAGCATTCTCCACTGTTCCTGACTACCAGATTTTCACATTTCTTCTTCTACCCACAGAATCATAAAATCATAGAATATCTCCAACTGGAAGGGACCCATAAGGATCATCGAGACCACTTCCCTGCTCTTCACAGGTCTACCTAAAACTAAACCATGTGACTAAGAGCATCATCCAGAACAGGCTTGGTGCAGTGACTACTGCCCTGGGAGCCTGTTCCAGTGACCAACCACCCTCTCAGTGAAGAATCTTTTCCTACTGCTCAATCTGAACTTCCCCGATGCAGTTTCATCCCATTTCCTCATGTCCTGTCACTGGTCACCAGAGAGAGGAAATCAGCACCCTCCCTCTGCTGTCCCCCTTAAGTAGACTGTGATGAGGTCACTCCTCAGCCTTCTCTTCTCCAAGCTGAGCAAACCAAGTAATTCCTTGTAAGACTTGCCCTTGAGGTCTTTCACCATCTTGGTCATCCTCCTCTGGACACATTCTAGTAGTCTGATGTCCTTATATTGAGGTGCTCAGAACTGCAGGCAGTACTTGAAATGGGGCCACACCAGTGCAGTGCAGAGTGGGACAATCACCTCCTTTGGCTGGCTAACGATGCTGTGTTTGATGCACCCAGGACACAGTTGGCCCTTTTGGCTGCAAGGGCACACAGCTGACTCATATTCAAATTGCCATCAACCCAAACACCCAGATCTCTTTCCATGTGGCTGTTCTCTAGCTTCTCATCCTCCAGATCATACATACAACCATGATTACCCTGTCCCAGGTGGAGAATCCTGTACTTGCTGTTGTTAAATTCTGTATGGTTAGTGAATGCCTACCTCTCTAGTCTATTCAGATTTCTCTGTAAGGCCTATCTACTCTCAAGGGAGTTCACAGCTCCTCCTAGTTTAGTATCATCGGCAAACATACTTAATGTACATTTGATTCCTGCATCCAGATCATTTATAAAAAGATTAAAGAGCACTAGCCCTAAAACTGAGCCTTGGGGAATGCCACCGGTGACTGGCCACCAGCCATTTACTAAACCCCTTCGAGCCCAATCCATCAGTCAATTGCTCACCCAACATATTATAGACTTGTCTAGCCATGTGCTGGACGTTTTGTCCAGAAGGATAGTGTGAGACAGTATCAAAAGCTTTGTTAAAATAAAAAAAAATTAAAAAATCCCCACATCTACTGGCTTCCCTTGGTCAACTAGATGGGTGATCTCATGATAAAAGGAAATTAAGCTGGTTAAGCAGGACTTTTCTCTCATGAACCCCTGCTGGCTATGACCAATGACTGTGTTGTAACTCACATGTTTTTCAATAACTTCCAGAATAACCTCCATAACTTTAGCAGGCACTGAAGTGGGACTGACAAGCTTGTAATTACGAGGGTCTTCCTTCTTACCTTTTCTGAAAACTGGGACATCTGCCAGCTTCCAGTTGACTAGGACCTCTCCAAATTCCCAAGACCATTGAAAAATAATGGAGAGAGGTCCTGTGAGGACATACATCAGCTCTTTCAGTACCCTGGAATGAATCCCATTGGGCCCCATAAATTTATGTGCATCCAGCTGAAGCAGCAAGCTGTGAACAAGATGAGTTTATCTCCCAGTCACGGTCTTCCAGCACAGGTCTCCGGGGCCCTAGGGCCCACCATTAGGGATAACGTGGGTACCCTTCAAAATTAAACAGGCGACCTGGTCACCCATGATACGGAGAAGGCTGAGGTCCTCAATGACTTTTTTGCCCCAGTCTTTACTGGGAAGCACTCCAGACAAATTGCACAAGTCGCAGAAGGCAAAGACAGGGACTGGGAGAATGAGGAATCGCCCACTGTAGGAGAAGATCAGGTTCAAGAATGCCTAAGGAACCTGAAGGTGCACAGGTCCATGGGACCTGATGAGGTGCATCTGTGGGTCCCGAGGGAACTGGCAGATGAAGTGGTCACATCATTGTCCATCGCATTTGAGAAGTTGTGGCAGTCTGATGAAGTCCCCACCAACTGGAAAAGGGGAAACATAACCCCCATTTTCAAGAAGGGAAAGAAGGAAGACCCAGGGAACTACAGGCCAGTCAGCCTCACCTCTGTGCCGGTCAAGATCATGGAGCAGATCCTCCTGCAAACTATGCTCAGGCACACAGAAAGTAAGGAGGTGGTTGAGTATAGTCAACACGGCTTCACGAAGGGCAAACCATGCCTGACGAATTTGATAGCCTTCGACGATGGGGTCACAGCATTGGTGGACAAGGGAAGGGCAACCGACATCATTTACCTGGACTTCTGCAAGTTTTTGATACTGTCCCACATGACATCCTTGTCTCTAAACTGGAGACATGGATTTGATGGATGGACCACTCGCTAGGTAAGGAATTGGCTGGATGACCACGCTCAGAGAGTTGTGGTCAATGGCTCGATGTTCAAGTGGTCATCAGTGATGAATGGTGTCCCTCAGGGGTCAGTCCTGGGACCGGCACTGTTTAACATCTTTGTCGTCAACACGAGCAGTGGGATTGAGTGCATTCTCCGTGAGTTTGCCAACGACACCAAGCTGTGTGGTGCAGCCGACACA
>VWZZ01005127.1:131333-146692 GCA_013399095.1 Psophia crepitans | reverse complement strand
AGAGGAGAGCCACAAAGATGATCAGAGGGCTGGAGCACCTCTCCACCTCTCGAGGACAGGCTGAGAGTTGGGCTTGTTCAGCCTAGAGAAGAGAAGGTTCCAGTGAGACTTAATTGCGACCTTTCAATACCTAAAGGGGACCTACAGGAAAGCTGGAGAGGGGCTGTTTCTTAGGGAGTGTAATGACAGAACACGGGGTAATGGGTATAAACTAAAAGAGGGGAGACTTAGATTGGACATTAGAAAGAAATTCTTTATTGTGAGGGTGGTGAGGCACTGGAACAGGTTGCCCAGAGAAGCTGTGGAGGCCCCATCCCTGGAAGTGTTCGAGGCCAAGTTGGATGGGGCTTCGGGCAAACTGGTCTAGTGGAGGGTGTTCCTGCCCATGGCAGGGGGGTTGGAACTAGATGATCGTTGTGGTCCCTTCCAACCCAAACCATTCTGTGATTCTATGATTCTATGATCAGTGTTGAAGAGAGAGGCAAAGATGTTAAACTTCTCTGCATTGTCTATGTCCCTATTTGTGAGGTGATTGACCTCATCAAGTAACGGACCAATGTTATCTCTGATCCTCCTTTCGCTGTTAACATTTTAAAAAGCCCTTTTTGTTGCTCTTCACAGTGCTGGTCAACTTGAACTCTAATCAAGCTTTGGTCACATGAATTTTGTTCCTACAGTAGTGAACAACCTCTGTGTCATCCTCTCATGTTGCCTGTCCTTGCTTCCAATGTCCATACACTTGCCTTTTCTGCCTAAGTTCTAGAAGATCTCTGCTCAGCCAAGTGAGCCTTCTCCTCCACTTGCTTGACTTCCAACACTTTAGAATTGCCTGCTCTTGCACTCTTAAGGGATGGCTCTTAAAAACTGACCAGCATTCATGGACCCCAATACCTTTGAAAGCAGATTCCTAGGGGACCTTACTAACTAGCTTACTAATTTCAGCAGCCCAAAGTCTGCTCTTCTCTGTACAAGATGGTGCTATGCAATTCTTATTAGTGACAGTTACAAAGATAAACAGTGAATAATGTAGCTAAGGAAAACAAAATGTGGTAGGAGGAAGTTTTTCTGATCACTTCATTTTCTTATCTATGTAGGCTGAGAGTCTAGTAGCTCAGAACCGAGTCTCACCTCAATGTAAAGAATATAAAGCAATTTTGTTTTACCTATTTTGTCAGTTAGAGGCAATTTTGAGCACTATATACCAGTTGCCTGAGAGTTTCCAAGAATACTTAGGTCAAAGCAATTGCTCTGAGCAGAAGCAAAGCTAGCCATCTTTCTTGCTTTTTTCAGTAGTGATGTCCAAGATCTAAGCCTATATGCATGAGGTGTTGGCATCTGACAGTCATGAACTTCGCTCTATAGAAGTTCCTACTACCATAGTATGGTATGAGAAATTATTTCTTGAGTAGTGAGCAATAGGACTTATTGGATACTTTTCAGAAGTAAAACCAGAAAGCCTGACAAAAAGCAAAATTAAATGCTACAGTGGAGTCTGGCAAGAGGAATGTGGTTGTAGTCTAATCTGAATCTTGATTAAGAAACACTCAAGAATTTTCAGTAGCAAAATGATGGCCTTGCAGACTATTTTTTTTCTTATGTCGGAATTGTTTCCTTAGGAGAAAGAAACAGCCTTGAAATTGGACATTAATTTGTGTTAAGGTTGCTCGCTAAGGACTCACCATGGCATGGTTTAATGTTCAAAGCAAACTGCAAAGCACATTGGCATCTGTAATAAAGCACTGATGATCCCTATTCATAGGGGCCTTGCCTTTTTTGCATAAAGAAAGAGAATGGACAGTGGAGACAAGTTCATGAAGCAAAACATTTTCATGTGCAGCTAAATAAGAATTGCCAATAATCCAGGATTTGAACAGTGTAACCTGAAGAAACTTTGAACTGTTCAGTGTGATGCACCCACTAGGATGCACCCTGAGAACAAAAGCATTGCAAAATGCTCAGCTGTGATGTCTTCCTGTTTGTCAAGAGCTAGTAAATACAAAAGCTACAAGAAGGGATAGGGAAAAGGAGAAAAAGAAGGAGTGATTCTCATGGCAACAGTGATTGCTTCACATGGGACACCACCAAAACAACAGTATTGAAGCCTCACAGTGCAAGATCATGACATAAATGACAGAAGAACAGGAGCTTGAGGATGACAAAGGAAAAATATTGCTGCATAGGCTTTGGGATACACTGTCCCAGCAACTTGTGTGAAAGGGTGTGGAGATGTAAGTGGAAGGCAAGCTACAGGACTGATGATGGAAGGCATTCCAGACCAGTGAGGGTGTTGCGAAAGCTAGCAGTTTTCTAGTGCCTTGTGCCTTCCTGCACCAGCCTGTATAGAGGTGGAATAACGAGCTGGTGTTAACAAGCTGTAACTCTGGGGCTAAAAGCATGCTGTAGGACCCATCCCTTTATTGTGTGTATCCTCTGCTTCATAGGAGCTCTAGCTCAGCTGACATGATCCCAGTGATGAGGGGAAGTAATCTGGCTTTCAGGATGCTCATTGTTACTGGAGATGCTTGTGCCAGCTCATGCAGAGCAGAGAATGAAAGCTCCATCAAAACAAAGAGAAAACATCTCTCCTGTCCTGCTAGGTACCTTGTGTGGCTTTATGTTATTAAACATGTCCTGCAAGAGAAATAAGAGTGGCTTTATTCTGTTTCTCAGCAGCCCGTGAGGAGTTTGAAGTGAAGTGGCTTACTGGAAAGCCCTTCACATCCCTTTCCTTCACTGCCGCCTGCGCTCCCAGGGCACAGTCACAGCTTCAAGACACAGACTGTGACTTTCCTCAGCCCTTAACCAGATGGAGGTATTCTAACGGGGAATAAAAAGGGACAACTTTTATTTGCTTACCTTTGGAAAACATTTTAAAAGCCACTGTAGTGAATTCCTGCCCGTTATCTGCGTATCGATTATCCATTATTTTCATTAAGGGAATTCAAGACATGCTATACTCATCTAGATGAAAGAAATCTGTAATGTTCTCTCACTCTTTCCCTCTCTCTCTTTCCCCCTCTCTCTCCCCCCCTTTGCCTCCCATACTTTTTCATTTTGAGATACTTGAATTAGGACAACGTATGCGTTTTATTAGCAATAAAACTTCAGAGGATTTTTTTCCCCCTACTGATTTTTCATAGATTTATGGATCCATAATCATTCACGTCACAGCCTGAGGGAGATGAGGCTGGGACAGGATAATAGCCCTTAAATCCCCTTCTCTAAGCACTCAGATCTTCCCTGTCAGCAAGATTAAAACGGTCAACAGCAGTCTTCATGTGTCTATATCCCAACGGAGCTTTCACAACAACTGGAGTGGTGGCTGGCAGGGAGAAAAATGCAGAACTGCTGCTGTGCATGGTACTACTGAAGTAAATAGAGAAGAAAACAGGATTGTCGGTCCACGAAAGGACCGTTGTTAATTCCTTGGTCAGGTGAATGCAAAGAAGTGAGAAGAGTAAGGAAAATAGTATGTTGCAGTTTAACATGCAGCGACAGTTCCCTTTCCTAAAACATAAAGGCAGAGAGAGGGAAGCACCAAACATCCTCCCGCAGCCCGACAAGTGGAAGGATAACGAAGGCATGCATGTAGACAAGCGGAGTGGCTTTTCTGCTACTGCTCCATTGAACTCCCAGCCCCTGCTGCTCCTGGGACCTGAGGGGAATTACAACTATTATGTGGATGATGAAGATGAGGAAGAGGAAGAGAAGGAACAAGGAAAATGGCCAAGCGGAGACACATTTGAGGGAGAAAACAAGGCCTCATCATCCATTCTTTGCTCCCCTACTCTTTCCTCTGGAGCCCCAGCCACAGCTTCCACTTCGTCTGTGCTGAACATCAACGTTGGCGGCCAAAGCTACCGCCTCACCTACCAGGCAGTGGCCACCTATCCCAAGACTCGCCTGGGCCGCCTGGCTACCTCCACTGACCGTCGCTGCCAGTTGGGCCTGTGTGATGACTACGCTGCCCAGGTAGATGAGTATTTCTTTGACCGGGACCCAGCCGTTTTCCAGCTGGTATACAACTTCTATGCCTCAGGGGTGCTGCGCGTGCGGGATGAGCTGTGCCCCCGCAGCTTCTTGGAAGAGTTGAGCTACTGGGGTGTGCGACTCAAATACACACCTCGCTGTTGCCGCATCTGCTTTGAGGAGCGCCGTGACGAGCTGAGCGAGCAGCTCAAGGTCCAACGTGAGCTGCGCTCCCAGGCAGAAGCTCAGGAGAATGAGCAACTCTTCCACCACATGCGCTACTATGGTCCCCAGCGCTGGCGTCTCTGGAATCTCATGGAGAAGCCCTTCTCCTCTGTCACAGCCAAAGTGATGGCAGTGGCCTCCAGCTTCTTTGTGCTCATCTCTGTGGTGGCCCTGGCACTTAACACGGTGGAGGAGATGCAGCAGGTAGATCGGAAGAGTGGGGAGAGCCGGCCTGTCTTGGAGCACATTGAGACCCTGTGCATCGCGTTCTTCACACTGGAGTACCTGCTGCGCTTGGTCTCTACCCCAGACCTGCGCCGATTTGCCAGCAGCGCCCTCAATGCAGTAGACCTTATTGCCATCCTGCCCCTCTACCTGCAGCTGCTGCTTGAATGCTTTGCTGATGACGACCAGCCCCGAGGTCGGGGTTCTCAGCATGAGCACGACATCGAGAAGGTGGGACGGGTGGGCAAGGTGGGACAAGTGCTTCGCATCATGCGCCTCATGCGCATCTTCCGCATCCTCAAGCTGGCCCGCCACTCCACAGGACTGCGTGCCTTCGGCTTTACCTTGCGCCAGTGCTACCAGCAGGTGGGCTGCCTTTTGCTCTTCATTGCCATGGGCATCTTCGCCTTCTCTGCCATGGTCTACACAGTGGAGCACGATGTCTCCAGTACCAACTTCACCAGCATCCCCCATGCTTGGTGGTGGGCTGCCGTAAGTAAACACATCTCACCTTGTTGGGTGGCCAGAAACCCTCCCTCCCTTCCCCTCCCCTTCTTTGCTAGAGTTGTTGACAGTCTTGAAAACAGCAGGCTCAGATCAGTGAACATCTGCTCTAAATTCTGAGCTTACAGGACATATGCACTCATGCACGCACACACACATGCACTCATTCACCTCTGTTGTAAGCTTCAATCAAGGCTTAATCAGGCAGACAGTGTTGAAATTCCCATCCGACCAAAGACAGACAATACTTGCACTTTTAAAGAAGTGGGCAAAGAGACAGGAAATAAAAACATTTCCACATTTAATCTTATTGTCTGTGTTGCAAAAAAAAAAAAAAAGTTAAAAAAAAAGCTTGCATCAGGCTAGCTGGTTGCAGGTGGACAGAGGATTTTCATTATTGTTCTTTTTGCACATCCACTGTGACCCACTATACAACTGCAAGATAAGACATAGTTTGTTAGCTATAGTCTGGTCACTCAAACTTGCAAAGCAAAAGTTGTCCCAACACTCTGCCATTAAAAATGCATTAGGACCAACAGTTTTTCTACACAAGACGTTGTGTTTTGTTCCTTAGGTAGCACATCTAAGGTGCGTGTCTGCACATACACACGACATTGGCAGTTATTTATACCATGCCAGACTTGCAGAAGGATAAATATAAAAAGAAGCAGAATGGCTCAAGGGGCTGATAATGGGATAAACTGCCTTCTACATCTAGGTCACCAGTTTGAATCCCACATCAGCCAGTACTCAGAGCTGGTTAATGTCACCTTGAATATTTTATTGCAACCTCTGCCAGAAAGAGTGTGATTTTAGTCCCACCCTAAGCACTTGGAGTGAAGGTAACTGGCTGAGTTTCAGCTGACAAGTCTCAGAAATGAAGACAGAATGACCTCGTTTCTGGAGACTGCCACGGGGTTAGTGCTCTAAGGTATTTGGGCATGTCTGCTTGAGAGGTCTGAACTATCACTGACCTGTACTATACTCTATTATGTGGAGGGGTGTTTTTGAGGCAGCATATTCTGGGCTGTCGGTTTCACACCTTTCAGGGGCATAAAGACTTAGTCAGGGTCACGAACACAAAGCTGTGAGGGTGTAAAGTCCTCCACCTTGCTTAAATGCCTGTCTCCTGTCTTCGGCAATGTCCTGGGAGAACTGTTCCAGCATCCCAAACTCGGAATTCACCTCTCGCAGGTTTGGGAAGCAGCTCAACTCTGGACTTGGACTGTGTTAACGCCCAAGGACAGACATACATACACTTATAGAAGGCTAGCCAATACTTCTCAAACTATTGTGAGATCAGAATTATAGTTGTATCCTTCAAGGTGAGCTGTGAAGACAAAAGAAACACTTCTGGGTTTATCAAGATGAGCAGACAATGGAGACGGAGCTGCAGGCTGTAAGTAGATGCTTAACAGGTAGTTTTCATATGCAAGTATGGCAGTTTCACAATTATCATTTTTATAGCAACGTTTTGGCAGGGAATGGAGTGGTTTTATCAAGGGCATTGGTGAAAGGGGGAAGTTGATTCATGCCTGTGCTGCTGCCTGAAGCATTGCAGAGCTGGAAAGCAACAGCTCTATCTTTCTGTGGAAGATGTGCGTATCTATAGCAGCCTGGATCAAATCAGACGGTAGCCAGACATTGCAGGTGCTGAGAGAAGGCAAAGGGCCCATATCTTGGCTGTCCATAACTCTAAGGCTTGCTCTAGTCCATCATCACGTATGTTTCATTTTGCAGCAGCTGATGCTAGCATCTATAATCCATGTTTATGGCAGGGTCCCCAGAGCACTTCTGACCCCTGGGCCTAGCTATGGGTCTGGCTGTGTCCCAGTTGCTTCCCTGGGGAAGCAAGCCCATGCAAATGGACTGGAAAGGAGTCAGAAGATCTCATGTTGGCTGATCAGCATAGGTATTGAATGCACCGAGATGCATATGGGGCCCACAGGACAGCAACACCAACCCACCTGAGGTCGCTTCTCCTGGCCAGCAGCCCTGGAAGACAGCTGAGGAGATGCAGTGATTTCCCATATATATGTTTGCAGTGATGCAGCACGTGGCAGAAAAACTGTCCCTTCCGACATGTGTAGACATTTATATATGTACACACACATGTACATGTGCTGAATATCCTTTACGGTGGGATATGGGGAAGGAGAGAAAAATCAGTGAATAACACCTGTAGTGTGACCTTCACAGGTCTTCTTTAAGTGGTATACACAGGTTGTGAAGAAACTTGTGCTTCATGCATCACTAGAATAAGGACATTAGCCTTATATTTTTGCATGATATATGCAAAATCTTCAGGGCTCATTTGTGCAAGCTGGTGACACCACAATCATTTAGATACACCTAAAGAAATCTATATGACTATGACTACATGAAAAAGGCCTATTTGCTTGACCAAGTGTCTCCAAAAGAGGCGCTGTAGCATGAACATTGCAATTCCATGGCATAAAACTCTTCTAAAAGCCTATTCATTCATTCAGAGTGAAAATTACAATACCTGGGTCACTCAAATTTCATTAAAATCCAGCAGCATTCGCAGTCTTGCACACACAGGAGGAGAAGGATCCCTCTCAAGCTGTTCACAGGCCATGTAGAAGACTATGCCAGTGGAACAGAACCTTATCACAGGATAATGGTTTTGTCCTGGCTGGTAGAGATAAACATCTTGCTTTCATCTCAGTATTTATTTTTGGAGATATTTATCCTGTATTATCATTCAAATCCAGTGACTTAATTTCCATTAAACCAAGTGACTAATCCTTTTTATTCCACAGGAAGCACCAGGTGCATCCTACAAATGTGCTTACCCAGTGCTGTCTCATGTACTCTAATGCTTTCTTCATTTGAAATAACATTTTATTTAGCATGTTAGAGGATGGCAGGCTGCACACCATGACCTTCCAAAGACTTATTTCAGTGCTAAAACCACAAAGGCATTACAGTGAAAGTCCTACTGCCCATGGTTTATTTCTGCCAGAGTTTTAGATTACAGTTTCACAGATACACACTGTGTGTTCAGATACTGTGAAAAAATGTAAATAAAATTCATTGGCTGAAAAAGATCCCTTGTACGGACTAGGAAGTGCCAGATGGCAGAACTTGCAAGTTTTATCTGCCAGAGAAAAGTAAGTTACATTTACTAAATGTAAAAATCACAAACAATCACGATGCGTGCAGTAGAAGTATATAAATTAGGAGTTATTTTATGTTGACTCTCTAGGAGTACATAATTCATATGTAGCATCCTAGAATTTTTGAAACTAAATTTTACAAAGAAAGTATTGCAGTACTTGGTATTGTACCAGGTCTATTTAAAACACAGTTTCTTTGTACATCCATAGGCTAAAAAAAGAGAAAATGCTGATGGCTGAGAAGAAAAAAGTCTGCGAAATTATGTAGACAATGTGATGGCAAAATGTACAGATTTCCCACCTGTGTACCTGTCAGCTGAAACAAACAGGAATATTCCCTACTGAAGGCACATATACATCTTACTTTTTTAACCTCTGACATACAGTAAGATCAAACAATTTAGCACTATAAACGTATATGTTGCAAGCGTACACTACAGCAAAACCTTCAAGGCAACAGAGAAAGACTTTTGTTTTCTCCACAGCTCCTTGTGGGTATGTAACTATTACAGGGGATTTTATCTAGAAACTTCAAAGTCCTGGGTCACTTCTTCCTATAGTGCAAACATTATAAAAATAGATTTCTCAGTTAGCTGAAGTTTTTCATGTGTTTTTCATTAATTCCTAAAATATACATGACAAAAAAAAAAGGTAATACTCAAAATACACCCCACAGAATAAGTCTCAAAATATTGGGTTTTATAAGCACACCGGATTTATCCACAGGGCATCTGTTCCAAGTGACATGATGAGGGAGCAGGGCTGCAGTTATCACTGGATTTGTGCGGTCAGGGAGCCATCTCCTTCTGCTCGCCACAGCCAAGCAAACCCACCTCCTGAACAGTCTGGTGTGGAAATTATTTGAAAATTCCTTCTACAGGACAAAGCTTTTTAAAATCCTCCTGAATGGTGTCAAGCTGCACTGTTGTCTGTCTTTACTGCATGAGAGGGATTTTTTTTAGTTTGGGGATTTTTGCAGAAGATGGGTGGGAACAAAGAAAAGGCAGCAGAGAGTATTGCAGATTTATGATGCAAAGTGTAAAACCGCTAACTTTAAAATTGTCCCTGACCCCTGAATGTATCTGTTTGTATGTTTCTTCTCAGCTAATAACCTGAATATTGCTTTGCCTGTAGGTCAGCATCTCTACAGTGGGATACGGAGACATGTGTCCAGAAACTCACCTTGGCCGCCTGTTTGCTTTCCTCTGCATTGCGTTTGGAATAATCCTGAATGGCATGCCCATCTCCATTCTCTACAACAAATTCTCAGACTACTACAGCAAGCTGAAGGCCTACGAGTACACAGCTCTCAAGAAAGAAAGGGGGAAGGTGGACTTCACACGGAGAGCCATGAAGAAAATATCTGAATGCTGTGGAGAAGGCACAACCCACTCTTCATCACAGCACTGATACAGCTTGTGCTTTAGATATCGGCAGGGAAAAGAGAAGCCAAAGCAGAAAGAAGAAAAACAAATTAGCCAAGCTAACTGAAGATAAGCTGAAAAGGCCAAATATAACAAAAGTGGATGGTGAAATCTGTTTTGAAGGGGGTTGTTTTCAGAAGAGAAAAGGCTGAAATTACAGCAACAGTTTTGGGGTTTTTTTTTTGGAAGGGGAGGGGTTGCTAGGCTGTGAGCAGCACTTCAGTGCGCATCAACTATCTGAAATGACATTCTTCAGATTAACCACCCAGAAACATTGAATTAGACCTACATGAAGATGTAACCCCCTGCTACTGAATAGATCCACAATAAAGACCCACCATAATCAAAACAAAGGAAAACAAATTCCTGCCATTAAGGGTCAGCCACATCACGGTTGTCAAGGCATTCTCAAATATTAAGCAAGAGAATACAGAATATACTGACTGCATTGATGAAATTGGTTTTGCACCAGCTCTCAAAACCAGGAAAACAGCCTAGAGCATTTACCTGAATATTAGCAGTATCTATACTTCTTAAGCTTTCAGCTTCTATTTCCACTGTCATATAGCTATGCTTAACTGTTCCAATTTTATTTTTCAAATGCAGCCCTGCAAATTATTCCCATTTTCATAGTTAGGCAAGCAACACACTGCTTTTAGTATTTCCTTCCCTACCACCTCCATAATAGTCTTTCATTATGCCAAGAACTAGTGAAGAAGTCTGGAGTTTGAGTTGATAAATGCCATTGATCAATTTTGAAAACATTTCCAACCCAAAATTTTCTTTAAGTATAGAATTAAGTTATAAACTAAATTTACTTCATAGCATTTAATGTATCTACTTATTAAATTGTTAGAATAATAGCAGGCCTGTCACGAGGCATGTGTTAAAGCAGCATTTAAAAGAACATCAAACATGGATAATACCTCATAAAGACTTTTCATACAAAGGATCTTACCAGCACTTATCTGTAACCAATTTTAAATATAATTTAAAGTCAAGATACTTTGCCTGGTATGTATAACCATTAAGAACATAATTCTGACATCCCCCGTAGTACCTTACTTCCTAGGACTGCACAGCTGGAGGTAATTTCTCGTGTGTCAGAAACTCAACCCAAAACCTACACAACACATAACAACAGTTAAATGGAATCAGTTTCATGTATTAGTTTGCAGCATATCAGAGGTTTTTTTTTCCTAAGAGCGGTCATACAAATTCAGAAATAGTAACTGAATAACAGATCTGAAAGAATAGTTATTTTATTGATACTCAGATAAAAATAGTGTTTAAAAAAAAAAAAGAAGCAGTGGTAGCACTCATTGTTATGACCCGTGGCTGTTACTTAGCAGCACTCTTGCTGCAAAACAGCCTGATGGCAGAAATGCATTCTAAAATTCTTAAACTCTCACATGGTGTCTGTGCTGCTCTGCTGAATGCAAATGACTGCATTCAAATCTCAGAGCCACACTGGAGGTTATGATGTAAAGCGCACTCCTGGGACAGCAGAGGGTGAAAAAGTTCATTAATTTTGCCACGTCCATGTGAATTGTGTCAAGCATAGGGGCATTTGTCCTTTCAATGGTGAGAAGGTAATTAGTAACCAAGTTGCTCTTCTCATTCTCTACCTCCAGACAAATGTATCATAAGCCCATCTGTCATTTTGTTCTTTAGGAATGACAGTCAGCACATTGTGTGCTGATCAGCTCTGTTAAAAGCTAAACCATGTCTTTAAGGCACAGCTGAGCCCTGGGTGTTGAATGTGATAGATGGTTGCTGTTCTGGACTGCACACAATACAGCAGGCAGAATCCTAGCACTCGCTGAGAAGAATAGCTGCTTTACTTTGGCTCTGGGGATGGCTATGAATTTGCATGCGCGACTCTTCTGCACAGCAACAACAGGACGAGGAACTTCCTGGAACTGCAGGAAGCCTCTCTCTTACACCCCCACTGCAGTTCGGTGAGGTGGCAGGTTACAAGCATGCAAAAACACAATGGTGCTTTACTGCAGCTTGGGTCAGATCCGTTAAAAAGATTTAAATGTTGGTGATTACCCAACTTTGCAAAATATGGAACACTCTAAACTCATTTCTTTGAAGGAATCAGAAGCTGGATGTACCATGCAGATGGGATACCTTGCATGGCAACCTCAGCAGCTTCTTGACAACTAGAGCAATCCAGAGCCAGATCTTACTTTGCTGAGGTTGGACTTCCTCAAACCCTCAGACTTGACATAAATCACTAGCCTCATTTTCCACCCCATTTGCCTCACATGCTGGACTCATTCAGGTAGATGTTCTTCAAGACACGTAAGGAAGCCAGCTTTCCAAAACACAAAACATGGGCCTGTTGCCTGTTCTCTCTTTTAATCAGGAGTCAGAACTGAATGTCCTTGACAAGTGCTTTCTTAGCTGTCCAACAAGATTTTAATGCACAGGTCCCACGGTACTGCTCTAACCACTCAAATGCAACTTGGACTGGGTCTCTCCCACCCCTCTAACTGAAGCTTTTCTGCTTTGTACCTTGTAAATAGTGACCCACCAGGTGACAATAAAAGAAAGACTGTAAAGCTTGGTGTTGCAGCACTCGTCTGGGTAGAAAGGTGTAGGTCACAGGTCCGGCTTCAATAAAGAACTATGAAAGTACCCTGACCAAGCAGAAAAATCTTCCCAAAAATTCACTGTCCTCTGGCTCAAGCAATCTTTGGTTGAAGAATTGGTCTGGATTCCAGTCCAGAGTCAGTCCACACACACTGCAACCACATGAAGGCAAACCTCTTCCTTAGAGTGCCCTACAGGCTAATGGTAATGGACCAACAGAGAGGAGACCAATTTCTGTCCCCTCAGGAGAAAAAGACATTGTAATTGGTACCATCAGGTTCCATCTGGGTGCTCTGAACACCAAGGCCATCACACCCTGGCAGCTCAGCTTATCCAGCTTTTTTCTCAGTGCATTTACCCCCCTCATCCCTCCCCCCTCCAGTCCCACCATCTTGCTGATGGCAGCTTTGGTACCTTTTTGATTTCTCTTTGCACTGACTCAGCACATAAATGTGACCGTTTGGGTGAGCAAGGTTAGATTCTTGATTGGTTCTTGACCTAGCTCAATTTAGAGAGCTCCGACTAATGCTAGAGCTGACACAAGATACATGGTAGAAAGGTTCTGTCTGGAGGACAGACCTTTGGCAACTAACACATGAAATATTAAACAGAAGACTACATGAAGTTGCAGTTTTCATGTTTTGTAGTATCTGGCTCACCTGCCCTGCTGCATTTAGCTGGTGGATGAGTCCTCACTGGAGTAAGGTGTTTTCCAGCAAAAGAAAAGTTAGTGTTTGTGGGTATTTTTCAATTAAAGACTCATCATTTTCTTCTCTTGATTTTGCAGCTTTCTGTTTGGTGGTGTAACTAGTCATATTTTAGGGCTGATAAGCGTAAGTCTGTGCATTTCAATAGGAAAGAGTATCCCTAAAGCTGAGATACCACTACACCAGTCAGACGTTGCCCCGAGTGCCCAAAGCTCTGTCAGTACCAGCATTTGCTGTGGACACTACTAGGAAGGTCCTCCCACAAGGTCCTCTCCCCCTGTGAGGGCCTGCCTGAGACTTGTACCATACGAAGAGGACCTCCAGCAAGCTCAGAGAAAAGAAAGAGTTCATATTTTCACAGAACAAATTTCTGGCAACTTGCAGCAGGCTGTGCAAACCCACGTTAGCTGGTTTTGAAATAGGATGCACCAGTTTTGCCCTTTTTTTTGTTGACAGAGTGGTTCCTTCTGAGAAGGACTCTCAGTTAATTTATTCTGCCACATCTACTAAGACTTTCAGTGGTGTCATCACTGTTCCTGGATTACTCAGATGAAGTAGTCAAATACCATACTTGATGATATCCAGAAATAATGCAGGAGAGCCGTAATTGTCTCAGTTTCTTGAATGCCACAAGACTTCGACAATCAAAAGATTTCAAAATAACCACACCAAGGGAAAACATGCTTAAACACAACAAAGATGGGCAATACTATTAAAGCTACAGTAGATAGGGCTTGTTTTATGAGATGTTAATTTGGCATAGCTAGGGTTTTGGGGAAACAGATTCTCAAACCACTGAGAAATTAGAAACCTCTCTGAATGTGGCCATGCTAAAGGCTTCTATTTTAATTAATTGCAGATATTAATGAGCCCTAGAGGGAGAAGGAAAATATGTTCTATCATTATGTTTCACTTCAGACTTAGCAAACATGTTGTCTCTGGTACACAAAGAAACACCCGGTTTATCTGGATGGTCTGGTTTCTTTTTAGGATAACTGTGTGTTAAGTCTTCTGCTCATTTTGGGCCTGGGAATTATTGAAAAAAAGAAAAGAAAAAAAAGAGAAAAAAAATGGAAGGAGAGTAAACAAGAAGAAAGAAGAAAAAAGGAAGAAAAAGAAAAAAGAAAAAGAAAAAAGAAAAAAGAAAAAAGAAAAAAGAAGAAAAAGAAAAAGAAAAAGAAAAAGAAAAAGAAAAAGAAAAAGAAAAAGAAAAAGAAAAAGAAAAAGAAAAAGAAAAAGAAAAAGAAAAAAAGAAGAAAAATAGGGCTAGATGTGGCAGAAATCAAAGGAGTCTGTCCATCCCTACATGAGACAGTGGAAAGAAAAAAAATCCAATTTTTCTTCACAAATCCTTGTTTTAGAAAAACAGCACTTTTCAACACAAGTCAGCAGATGTTTGCTTTTCTCATTCAGAAAGATAGCACTTGAAGGCATAGCTACAGTAAGCTACAGATTAATAGGCATCTGGTACTATTCCCAGCCTTCTAAGGCAAATACTAATACTCAGTCTTTAAATATGTTTAATTTTAAAGATTATAAACTAGGCATAATTCAAAGTTTTTGGAGAAAAACAATGAGTCTAGGAAGCAAAAACTGTCTCCTTGCTTAAAAAATAGCTTCAACTGTTTAGAACATTCTGGTTTGATGTTATGTAAAAATATTTGATTCATGCTTATCTATTATTTACAAAACCTTTATTAACTTCTTTATTCAGTAGTAGAGAAATTACATGGTATTTGACTGTAATCCAACTCTTTATCTTGGATTTAAAAAGGGAAAGGTCACAGGTACTAGTTTTTTATGTACTTAGGTAATTTAATGGAAATATGCTGAGAAAAATTAAAGCATTCTACAGGTAGCTCCTGAGATAGAGATTATCAAGGTTTTTAAATAAAACTTGACAGAGTCTAATTCTACACTACAAAATGACTCCGTATTGTCATTCTAACTTCTGAAGCAGATTTGCTCCATTTATAAGCAAAAGTATTTCCCTCCCCCATTCATAACCAGCTACACAGCACCATACTTAAAAGCCAGTCTTTCACTATCACCGATAACTGTTCTTCAGGCCACCACGTAGCCATGCAACACTATTTCCTTTGCCAGTTCTGGCAGACAAAGCTGCCTGAAAAATGCTTCTACTGTCAGCTGGCATACAGAAGGCAGAACCTGGTTTGGCTGCAGAGCTAACGTAGCTTGACATGGCTCAAAACTTCTAGCAGTGTCACTGAAAATGTCCGTCTGCACGGGAACTTACCAACACCCGTATAAGAACAGCCTTGCTCAGTGGGATGCTTCCTTTTTTCCTTACCAAAAACTATATTTGGAGGCAAAGGCATAGACTTCAGCTGAATGTAACAGCCCACCCGTAACAGAAAGGCTGGGCTCTGAGGTGGTCTTTGTGATCAAGCCCTGTCATAAGCCAGATCCACACTGACATCAGGGGGCTCCACGATCCTCAAGTCTGCTCTAGTCAAGTCTTGAGGGTTGTGCCGGTCTGACTTCCAAATATCTTAACATCCAAATATTTCATTTGGGTAAGCAAACAGGGGAAAAAAAAAGGG
>VWZZ01005127.1:96675-131319 GCA_013399095.1 Psophia crepitans | reverse complement strand
GGGGGGGGGGGGGGGGGAGGAACCACCAAAACCAACCAACCAACCCAACCAAAACAACAAACGAACAAAAATCCCCCCCCAAAAAAACCCCCGACCCCAACCAACAAATTCCAGAAATTTAGGAAAACTCAGGCAATTACACACAGGTTGCAACAGCATGTCCCGCTGTGATGGGGGCCCGCAACGCCCTGTGAGAAAGGGCGAGGTAGCTGGGGCTCCTCGTGCAATGCACAGTCCCTGGTGTGAAAAATTGTTCATTGCTGCCGCCCAGAGGTTGAAGGCTGTCAGAGTCCCCTTCCCCTTGTGTCTGCTTCCTGCTGTGCTAGTTCTGCTGCATCTTCTTCAGGTACCGAGTGTACGTACCAAAAGCCTGGAGTCCTGTCAACAGTGTTTACAATAACGTACCATTTAATCAGTACTACAAAATCTGTATTATCATCACCACGGACTAAATGAATCTTCAGTCTAATGCTGCATTAATTACGCTGGAGATTAATTCCCTAATTCCTTTTGTTTCTAAAAGGCAGTTCCAATGCCTAAAATGTTCCCCAAAAGTCACTACAAGAAAAGGGAAGTGATTCTTGGCAGATCTGGAGAATGTCAGGATATCACAGAATCATCAAATAGCTTTGGTTGAAAAAGACCTTTAATATCCACAAGTCTAATCACTAAGTTAGCACTGCCAAGTCCACCACTAAACCGGATCCCTAAGCACCACATCTATGCGTGTTTTAAATACCTTCAGGGATGGTGACTCAACCACTTCCCTGGGCAGCCTGTTCCAGTGCTTGACAACCCTTTCGGTGGAGACATTTTTCCTAATATCCCATCTAAACCTCCCCTTGCACAACTGTCGTAGAATCTCACAAACCGGGCTAGGACAAACAACAAACGAAAAATGAGATTTATTTTTACAAGATGGAAACAAAATCAAACTAAAGCTTTACTTTAACTGAAACCACTTTGCGATTCCAACAGACATTAACAATCCTCATGTTCCAGATGTTGGTCAGGATGTTAATACTACACCGCTGACTTAAGAGCTCCTCAAGTTTGAGGCTGATGACCCAAAATGTGCGTGATCACTCATCCATGTAAGAGGAGGTCTCTCAATCCATACAGAAGATGAACTGTAGGTGGCGTCCCAACCCATGGGGAGAGCCTCCGACCACAGGCCCGCTGCTCTGAGGGTGACCGACTCAAAATAGACTCCGTTTATACCCAATTTGAATCTGAGCTGTGGTCATATATGGTCATGTAGCCCCGGCACATCTCCACTGGCCGAAGACCTCAGCTTCACCACCTGTCAACCAAAATGATGACTGCCATGTGGGTGTAATTCAAATTGTGGCAGGAAGGTTTTCCTGTGGGCTTTATCAGGGCAGGTCCATCTACCACAAAAACTTGCAGTCATGTCCTCTTGTCTTATCTCGTTACTTGGGAGAAGAGACCAACACCCGTCTGGCTACAGCCTCCTTGNGCCGAAGACCTCAGCTTCACCACCTGTCAACCAAAATGATGACTGCCATGTGGGTGTAATTCAAATTGTGGCAGGAAGGTTTTCCTGTGGGCTTTATCAGGGCAGGTCCATCTACCACAAAAACTTGCAGTCATGTCCTCTTGTCTTATCTCGTTACTTGGGAGAAGAGACCAACACCCGTCTGGCTACAGCCTCCTTGCAAGGAGTTGTAGAGGGCAATAAGGTCTCCCCCTCAGCCTCCTGTTCTCCAGACTAAACAGTTCCAGTTCCCTCAGCCGCTCCTCGTAAGACCTGTGCTCCAGACCCTTCACCAGTTTTGTTGCCCTTCTCTGGGCATGCTCCAGCACCTCAATGTCCCTTTTCTAGTGAGGGGCCCAAAACTGGACACAGCACTCGAGGTGCGGCCTCACCAGAGCCGAGTACCGGGGGGCGATCACCTCCCTGCTTCTGCTGGCCACGCTATTCCTGATACAAGTCAGGATGCTGTTGGCCTTTTTTGCCACCTGGGCACACTGCTGGCTCGTATTTAGCCAGCTGTTGACCAACACCCCCAGGTCCGCTTCCACTAGGCAGCTTTCCAGCCACTCTTCCCCAGGCCTGTAGAGTTGCCTGGCGCTGTTGTGACCCAAGTACAGGACCCAGCACTGAGCCTTGTCAACCTCATACAATTGGCCTTGGCCCATTGATCCCGACTGTTGAGATCCCTCTGCAGAGCCTTCCTACCCTCAAGCAGATCAACACCCCTGCAAAACTTGGTGTCATCTGCAAACTTACTGAGGGTGTTCTCGATGCCCTCGTCCAGATCACTGATAAAGATATAAAGGAGAACTGGTCCCAGTACTGAGCCCTGGGGAACACTGCTTGTGACTGGCCACCAACTGAATTTAACTCCATTCACCACAACACTTTGGACCTCGCCATCCAGCCAGGTTTTTATCCAGTGAAGCATTTTCCTCCCCAAACCATGAACAGCCAGTTTCTCCAGGAGAATGCTGTGGGAAATGGTGTCAAAGGCTTTACTAAATTCCAGGTAGACAACATCCACAGCCTTTCCCTCATCTACTATGCGGGTCACCTTGTCATAGAAGGAGATCAGGTTGATCAAGCAGCACCCATAAACCAATGCTGACTGGGTCTGATCACCTGATTGTCCAGTGTGTGCCACATGATGGCACTCAAGATGATCTGCTCCATAATCTTCTCCAGCACTGAGGTCAGACTGACGGTGTAGTTCCCTGAATCCTCCTTCCAGCCCTTCTTGTAGATGGGCATCACATTGGCTAACCTCACGTCAGTTGGGACCTCCCTGGTTAGTCAGGACTGCTGATAAATGATGGAAAGTGATTTTGAAAGGCAGACCCCAGTAGCTCCCTCGTGCCTGGGCCTTCACTAATAAAATACCATGACATTTGACATGTAAAATTGCACGTTCAACCATTTTTCATTCTTTTGCAGGTAAATCATTCTTAAAAATGCCTTCAAATTGGTACTGCCTGTTCTTTTGGAATTTTTTGAATTCTTGGAATTTGAAAGTCTCTAAATATTTTACCTTTTCAGATAAACAGAGAAAAAAAACATTAAAAATGCCTAAGTGGAAAAACTGGTGGCACCAACTACTAAAAAAGCCTCCAAAAGCATTTCAACCATAGAAATAATTTTGACTGCTATGAAAATTGTGCCTTATGAAGATGACCTAACAGCAGGTGCTGTGCCACCCGATCTTCATCTAACCACTCATTGGGAACAGAAACTTTAACTAATGCAACATATTGAAGAAATTTGCATATTCCCTTATTACCTTTTTTTTCACAAAAAAAAAAGTTTTATCATAAATTGTTATAAATCACTACATCTTTAAAACGAAAAGCTCCGGTGGTGTTTTTTTCCCCCCACAATTATCTCGTTTGCATCTGTTTTACGAACAAAAGAAAACTTCTGATGACTTTTTAGTTCAATGCTTCTAGCACCTGTTCATATACACCTGTATACCCAGAGGTCTTGCTGGCTCCCTCCTGTGTGCTTTTTATGACTGTCCCACTGTTTTAACAGAAGATGTAATCCATGTAGACACACTCTGGTTAGCACAGACTGACAAGCTATAGCAATGACAGGCAGAAGCCGCTGTGGGGAAGACAGGGCAAATTAAAGAAGCTGTAAGATTTTTTTATTTTTGTAAAGCTTCAAGTGTACTTGTAAGATGTATTTACATAATTACAGACTGGTAGGGTTGGAAGGGACCTCTGGAGATCATCTAGTCCAACCCTCCTGCTGGAGCAGGATCACCTACAGCAGGTTGCACAGGGTCATGTCCAGGCAGGTTTTGAGTATCTCCAGAGAAGGAGACTCCACAGCCTCTCTGGGCAGCCTGTGCCAGTGCTCTGCCACCCTCACAGTGAAGTTTTTCCTCATGTTGACACAGAACTTTCTGTGTTCCAGTTTGTGCCCATTGCCCCTTGTTTATCACTGGGGGCCACTGAGAAGGGTCTGGCCCCTTCCTCAGTCAAAGCATACAACATCCACTGCCCTCCCCTCATCTATCCAGCCAGTCATGCCATCACAGAAGGCTATCAGGTTGGTCAGGCATGATTTCCCCTTGGTGAATCCATGCTGACTGCTCCTGATAGCCTGTTTCTCCTCCACATGCTTATTGATAACCCCCAGAACGAGCTGTTCCATCACCTTTCCAGGGATGGAGGTGAGGGCTGACTGGCCTGCAGTTACCCTTCTTGTTGTCCTTGACATCCCTTGCTAGTTTTAATTCCAAGTGGGCTTTAGCCTTCCTTGTTGCATCCCTACATTCTCGGACTACATCCCTATATTCCTCCCACGTGGCCAGTCCCTTTTTCCATGTTCTGTAAACTTCCTGCTTCCCTTCTGAGTTTTTCCAGGAGCTCCTTTCTTATCCATGCGGGTCTCCTGCCTCCTTTGCTTGATTTCCTATTCTTCGGGATGCACCGATCCCGAGCTCGGAGGAAGAGCTGCTTGAATACTGACCAGCTCTCTTGGGCCCCCCTACCTTCCAGAGCCCTAACCCATGGGATTCTCCCAAGCAGGTCTTTGAAAAGGCCAAAGTTAGCTCTCCTGAAGTCCAGGGTTGTGATTCTATTTATTGTCCTGCTTCTTCCATGCAGGATCCTGAACTCCATCATCTCATGGCCGCTGCAGCCAAGGCAGCCCCCAAACTTCACATCCTCAACCAGCCAATCCTTCTTTCTTTATTAGTACAAGGTCCAGCAGCACCCGTCTCCTTGTTGGCTCCTCTACTACCTGTGTCAAAACATTATCATCAATGTTCTGCAGGAACTGATTGAAAGAGCATAAAAATCCAACAATGAAAACCATCTTTCATGACAGCAGATAACAAGATGACTAAACCCAATTCAACTAGTACAGCCGTCGATAAAACGTTAAATACATGACTATTGCAAGAGAAAATCACAAAGATACATAATGTTAAATTTGGCATATATAAGAAATTACTGTTATGTAAGACTGAGTTTATCTGGCATATTTTCCAGTTTTCCAGCCATCAGTCGCTTTTCCTTCCCTCGGTCCCTTCCCATAGTACAGCTTGTAAGTGATACTCTACTTGCTACTTTGGATGCTATCAAAAGAAAGATCATGTCAAGAAAAGCTTGCACTGCTGAAATTTGCAGTTACAGGGACTGGAGAAAAGGTAAGAGTGCAGTACGATAGATCCATGTTTCTTAAATAGCAATGCTTCCCAGTAATGCCTGTTTCTCTTTACTAGGTGGTTAGTACAATTGTATCTACCACTACCAGACCTTGAAAAAGATAAAAGTGATAAAAGGAAGACAAGGGAAATTGTGGGTCCCCTCTGGAACCGAACAGGTGACCTGGTCACCCAGGATATGAAGACTGAGGTACTTAATGATGGTTTTGTCTCAGTCTTCACCGGCAAGGGCTCTAGCCACACTGGGTAAGTTACAGAAGGCAAATGCAGGGACTGGGATAATAAGGAACCACCCATTGTAGGAGAAGATCAGGTTCAAGAATATCTAAGGAACCTGAAGGTGCACAAGTCCATGGGACCTGATGAGCTGTATCTGCTGGTCCTGAGGGAACTGGCAGATGAGGTGGCCAAGCCACTCTCCGTCATATTTGAGAAGTCATAGAATCATAGAATCATTAAGGTTGGCTAGTAGTGACAGTCCAGTGAGGTTCCCACTGACTGGAAAAGGGGAAATATAACCCCATTTTCACAAAGGGACAACAGGAAGACCTGGAGAACTACAGGCTGGTCAGTCTCACCTCTGTGCCGGGAAAGATCATGGAGCGGACAGTCCTGGAAACTATGCTCAGGCACATGGAAAGTAAGGAGGTGGCTGACAACAGCCAACATGGCTTCACTAAGGGCAAATCATGCTCGACAAATGTGGTGGCCTTCTATGACAGGATTACAGTGTTGGTGGACAAGGGAAGAGTGACAGATGTCATCTACCTGGACTTCCACAAAGCATTTGCCACTGTCCCACATGACATCCTTGTCTCTAATTTGGAGAGACATGGATCTGATGGATGGACGACTCGCTGGATGAGAAATCGGTTGGATGGCTGCACTGAAACAGTTCCACTCAACGTCTAACTGCACATCAGTGACGAGTGGCATCCCTCAGGGGTCGGTACTGGGACCGGCACCATTTAATGTCTTTGTCGGCAACATGGAGAGTGGGATGGAGTGCACTCTCAGCAAGTTTGCCGACGACACCACCTGAGTGGTGCGGTCAACACGCTGGAGGGAAGGGATGCCATCCTGAGGGACCTTGACAGGCTTGAGAGGTGGGCCCATGCAAACTGCATGAGGTTCAACAAGACCAAGTGCAAAGTCCTATACATGGGTCAGTGCAATTCCAAACATAACTACAGGCTCAAACTACAAACTCAACATGAGCTGGCAGTGTGTGCTGGCAGCCCAGAAAGCCAACCGTGTCCTGGGTTGCATCAAAAGAAGCACGACCAGCAAGTTAAGGGAGGTGATTCTTCCACTCTACTCTGCTCTTGTGAGGCCCCACCTGGAGTACTGCATCCAGCTCTGGGGTCCCCAGTACAGGAAAGACATGGAGCCACTGGAGCAAGCCCAGAGGAGGGCCACAAAGTTGATGAGAGGGCTGGAGCACCTCTCCTACGAGGACAGGCTGAGGGAGTTGGGGTTGTTCAGGCTGGAGAAGAGAAGGGTCCGAGGAGACCTAATTGTGGCCTTTCAATACGTAAGCGGGCCTGCAAGAAAGCTTGGAGAGGGGCTGTTTATCAGGGAGTGCAGTGACAGGACAAGGGGTAATGGGTTCAAACTAAGAGGGGAGATTTAGATATTAAGAAGAAATTCTTCACTGTGAACGTAGTGAGGCATTGGAACAGGTTGCCCAGAGAAGCTGTGGAGGCCCCATCCCTGGCAGCATTCAAGCTCAGATTGGATGGGGCTTTGGGCACTCTGGTCTAGTGGAGGGTGTCCCTGTCCATGACAGGGGGTTGGAACTAGATGATCACTAAGGTCCCTTCCAATCCTAACCATTCTATCATTCTACAAAGTAGGCTGAAGTCCTTGCCAAATACATTTCAAACAAAAGAAAAAAGACACACACAAAAAATGCTTTTGCTTTATTTCAAACAATTTATCTTTCAGCCTTCACACAGCCAGAGAGACCTGCAGCAGACTGGGACAGAAATGGCACTGCATCCAACCAACTTGTGCAGTGAGAAAAATCAGTCCACTCTGTGAAGCACCTTAAGCCACTGAAAGTCTTCAGTACCCTCCATAACCTCCTTCTGCTAGGCTATTTCAGAATTTGGTTTCAACTGACATTACAGACACACCTTGACAATAAAATGCATATTCTCTCCTTGGTATGAAAATAGCGGCACCTTTACCATAACCTTAACTGAGGTTGCCACTATCAATCAAGAGTGGCATTTCTTAAATTGTATTAAGGGAAATTAGTAGTTAATCACTCCAAATTACTACACATAATTTAAAATAAATTATATACATAGTCTCAAAAATGCAAGTAAACTGCCTGGTAGACACTCAGCTAAAGCAGTAGGAGTTAAAGCACTCAATCAAAGCTTCAAGGCAGATTCACATTCACAGATATTCTCACACAGCTTTTTACTAGTCAGTTTCTTAAAATCTGTCTTTAGCTATGACTTACTTTCAATGCCCTCTTTAATTCTGCTGATTGGAAATAACGTCTGTGCCAGATTCTAAGCATTAGTTTACTCCCTCAAATAACCTGAAAATGGAGAAGGGATGTATCAGATTATTTTTTCCCCACTGTTTTCCTCTACTGCTAATTATTCAGTCACAGATCTGTTGTATATTTTGTTGGGGGTTTTGGCAGTAACTGAGACTTCTTTAGAAACAGTTCACTACAGTTTAAATTCATTATCTGTGGCTAATTAAAATGATCTGTTTAATTGTCACAAAAGAAAATCCTGTTACAGAAACTCATGAACTGCAACCTTCAGTAACCGAGAGGATGTATTTACAAGCATGAACACTTAATGCCAGTGTCAATCAGGTCTAATTGGGATTAACCTTTAAGTATTTATTACTACTCATAAGCCTAGGTGGAATTTGAGGGAAGCACACTCAGCAAAGTATATGTAAATCAACAAACAGAAAAAAACAATGTTAGAAACACCTGTCCTAACATTCACGTATTGCTTAAATTAATCTAAGTGAATCATGAATTACAATTGTGGTGGGTTTTTTTTTTAATTTGCCTATTCAGGTATCAGGTTTTTTTATACTAAAAATGTTCCCCCTGGACAGGACCAGTGAGAACCAAGAGATTACTTATTAACATTAAACAATGTATTTTATTGCTTTGGAAAAACTACTCATACTTAAATGTACACATCTAGAAAACATACGTAACAATTCCAGCACCTGTATAGATACAGGTGCACCTTAGAGAACAAGTGTGTTTTACCACACGCTAAGTGTGCAACTCTTGAGTTTCAAACCAGGTAATCTGATTTTTATGGGTGCTGAGCATGGCAGTTCCTGATAGACTGCAGTTGCAGATCATCATGACCTCTTGACAACAGTAATTTAAGAGACTGATTTGAAGTATGTACAACACAGAAACTTAAGCCAGGTTACATAACCACTGCCAACTTCCAATTAGTTGCACTGTACTTTATGTTGAGGAAGTTGTATCTTAGGAGAAATAGTGGCTAACTATCTGCTATTGAAAATGGAGCCACATCCTATCAGGCTAAGCAACAGTAAAGTTTGACTCCTACACTTGGAGATACTCTTTCAGATCAGTCTATCAGCATGGCATTAAACACCACCAGGGTACTGTACAAATGGCCTTGCCAAGAATGTTTTGGGTTGTTGGTCGGGTTTTTTTTCTTTGCTTAAAATGAGAAAATAAAATATTGGCTTGATTTTTCCAGATCAAAATAGGGTAGAGATGGTATTTTAATTCTATTCTTGTTAGTTCCTGAAGGATGAGAGCCTCCACCACGCCTTTACAGGGTAGAAATGGGACTTGAGTTGTTTTTCTGCTTTGTTTTTTGAGGAAACCAGGAGGAAAGGGGATTAAGAACAAGTGTATTTGCCCAGTACACAAGAATATCTCCACAACAGATGCTTCTGTTTCTATGGTAACTATGACAACATACACACAAATTTTAACAAGACTCAGAACGTTTTTGTGCAAGTTATCAGGAAAGATTTAACTTCCTGATTACAGGCTCAGAAGTTTCCACTAGCTCTTAAATCTTCTTGAGATTTCAATCTTTGAGAACAACTACTTACTGCACACAACAGAATGAGTACAACAGACAAGTTGGTTTAGAAATTGTTTAATTTACAAACGTATACACTGCTTCTTAAAACAACCATGGTACAAAAATCTTACCGACTCTCAGTTGGTTGCACTGATGTAAACTGTCTTTTTAGATTCATTTACACTAGGAAGTCAATTTCTCCAGTAATGCTTCTATTCCTTTTACATTTTTATTCAGCTTCAACTTTGGGACAATCTTTTTCAGTCCTTTTTTGACTGTATTTGACACTTTCTGATCGGTGCTCCGGAGAAGGCTACAAGAAACAGGGGAAAAAAAAAACAAGGACGTCAAAGGTCAGCATGTAAGTCATAGGAAAAGCAGCTGTCCATGTAAGGAAACAACAACTGTTTAGGAAGAACATAGTTCAGGGCAGATTCTATTACCTCCTGTTAGAAAAAGATGCAAAACTTTTCAGGAAGCATGAAACACCAAGTGAGAACTTAACCAATGCAAGATAAATCAGACTGGGCTGTCCCCATGGGGAAAAGGCTTCTCCTTATCTCCATTCTGAGCCTCCCATGTTTCAGCTTGTGTCACTGCCTATTGCCCTCCCACCACGCAAGCACTGATGTGAAGAGCCCAGCTCTCCTCTATCCCCTCCAGTGCCGGGAATGCTGCTGAGTGCCTCCAAATCCATCATTTCTCCCAGCTGATCCAGTCCTGGTCCCACAGACTCTCCTCTCAGGACAAGGGATCCAGCCCACAATTACGCTGGTCACCCTCCACTAAATTCACCCCAGTTCTCGATACCTTTCTTGTAATGGCTGTCCTAAAACTGGATGCAGTGAAGTACATCCAATACACATCAAGTACTTTCGCTACTGTCCTTACGTGCTTCATTTAACAGAGGACTACAGGGTTCTTACTGGTGGTGTTCTTTTTTTAGATATTACTTTTGGAAAACAAACCAGCTTTCCCCGATAACTTTTCTACCCCAGAAACAAGAAAATTCATCATAAAAACTGTAACATACTATTAGGCAAGAAAAAGCTTCTACACTATCCAGATCAACCTTGGCAGTGACTGTCCTTCTCCTCTCCCTTTGGGTAATAATGAAATGTGCTTGGACTATAATACAAAATCAGTAGAGCTAATGACACATTTGATTTGCTACTTCAAAGTGTTGAGTGAACACTGCCTAAAAGATTTAACGTCTTCTACAACCAGCGTGTGCAATTTAGAACAGAATTACAAGTTGCAATGGCATACAAATAAACTGTTGGAAACAAACTGTAACACCCACATACTGGTACCAAGCAGGCTGCACGATACTACAAGTCTTTACAATATGTAATCAAGAGACTTTCTTTAAAACTGAATTAAACAGGCGAGGGTGGTATTTTTTCTATTTTTTCTGTGAGGCATGTACCTCTGATAACAGCAAGAGAGTCAAGAGTAGTGACAAAGGATGAGCTGAACACACCAGTACTCAACATGGAGAGATTCACATGGTTCACGACCAGGGACAAAGAGTGTAGAAAGCACTAAGACACTCTGGACTGCACTTTATATATTTCTAAAAACTAATTTCATCTGCCAATAGCTATACATTGAAAGCTGCTTTCAACTTTAGGTAGCCAGAGGTATTTCCAGATGCCATATTTTAAATATAGAACATCTACATGTCTGATAATACAGCTAAAAGATCAACACAGGTTGCTGGAGTTTTTTTAATTATTCTGAAAGTTCTTCTAAGACCCAGTAAGCAGACATCTATGTATTCTGGGGATATAAAATACAACTTTTACAGGTTATAGAAATGGTATATGGAAATCAGGAAGTCATTTGGTCAAGTGTGTTTTTATCCATTTTCCACCCTGATTTCTGCCAATCATTGACAAACTCAAAAATACTGAGAGGTCAGATGTAAATAGACCAGCATCCATGACACTCAAGTACTTATAGCACTTTATTTACACTAAGCTGGATTGTAACATCTGCAAAGAGCCCTCTCATTACCTTAGGACTCTTCACACCTGTACTAGATCAGAACCAGGCCCCAGATTTTTTTATAAAAATCAAATTAAAAACAAGTAGGGCAATGCAAGGAGAAAGTCCAGAGGATACGAGGTAACTAAGCAATCATGCACACGCAACGAACTGCTCATAACTGGTGAATAATCTTGAATGACCTGAAAGTCAAAAATCTTCAAACGGACTGACTACTGGGTAATTCTGAGTTTCAGATCTGGATGCAAGTGACAGATGGCTTCTGCAAGTCAACAACAAAACAAAAATCAATCATAGCTTCAGGGAGAACTGGGAGCGTCTGAAAATTACCTCTGCCTAAGGGATCTGAGCTCCTTTATGACAAAGGAAGTATCTGAATACTTATTGAGGTTTTTTTTTAAATTCAACAATTATTTTATGTAAAAAAATACTGCAGTTAATTATCTATGCCAAACTAAGTCAATCTTTGCTGTATGATTTAGGTAAAATGTCAACTTCAATGTGTGCAGTTAAACAAAGATGAGATTAACTACTACATATTAGCGAGGTAAGCGGGTGTCACATGAAATGGAACGAAAGCAGCTGGTTATGTTCATGCAGTCTCAGCTGCCTAAACAAAAGGCTGTCATGCCTAAAAGTAATCAGGAGAAGTTCAAACTACAAAAAATTCAGACTTAATTAAAATTTAAAAAAAACACCCTCTAAAGCCAAAATTCTAGCAAGCAAACACTCTTCTCCCATACTTTTATCTCTCTTTCCTGTTAGGTGAGTTTCAGTATTGGCGAAAAACTACAATCTAGGAGGTAAGCTGCCCCACTTGAAGCCCCATCCTGTAGTGCCATGAGTAATAGCAGAGAGAAGGAAAGACTGACATTCCTCAAAGACTTTTCCATAAAATACACCATTCCTGTGCCGTTTTTTGGTAATAAGCAACGACTAGTTTCCTGATTTTCTGTAAGTCTTCAAAACTTATTAAGAGGCTCTTGTCTCAGCAACAGCCAAACAATTACTGAAGTGTTATACATGGAAAAAATTCCACTAATTTACTTTGCAACTTCAAAACAGCTTAGTACATAAACCAGCAACACACCACATGTTAAATGAATCTCAGCCTTGTTAGGGGAAAAAACTCCAAGAATTAATATACTGTCAGTGAACAGGTCTTTGTAACAATCTCTACTGAACATCTGTGTGCAAGATCAGATAACTTAAAGGCATTAGATGCATTTACTGAATTCTAAAGGCCTGTTATGACAGGCAAAGGAAAAGTGTTACCATTTTAGCAGCTGGACAATCGTAAGAGCCAGATCCATATGACTATTTTGATCTTGCATAAATTGGTTTTGTATCTGGATTGCAACTACTTTTCTACTACCAATTCTTCTCACTAGTGCTCTGAATAGTGGTGAACTAAACGTTAGAATTAAACTCAGATTAACAAAAGTCCTATTACTGAAAACAGCTTTTAATTCAACTTGCAAAAGACCATGAATGTCAAAGTAGCCTCACTCTTTTTAAAGCCATAAAGAGCAGAGATGGAAAACAAACAGCAAGGAGTTTAAAGTACCTTTAGGAGAGGGAGAAGCGGGGCGGAAAAAAGGTAAAAGAGGTTTTTATTTTTCAAAATCATATTGTCTGTTTGGATTGTTTGCTGATTTTGGCTCAGCGCAAGCCTTTATGAGAAGCCAGCAGTGCACTGCTGACCCAGCAGTTCCAGAACACAGACCATACACTTCAGGCTGAAGACAAAAGCTTGGGTTTCCATGACCTGAAACCAACAGGTAGTTACAAAGTGTAACCAGTGATGACTAATGCAGCTGTTTGCATTTGATAAGACAAAATGTTAGTCCGATTCCTGTGGGGTCTTTTTGATGTCACTAGTTGTACAGTTCACAGCTTTGAAACTGTGAGCCAGTTAGCTCATCTCAAGGCTTTGCATCATCTATTCTCTTGTATGGAGTATTCCAAACACTTTTCTACTCCAGCATGAGACATACTCAGGCTGCATAATTAAAGCATCAACACGAAGCAGTAAGTTAAGAAAAAATACTATCTGGATTCTTGTATGCTGCAGCCAGCCAGACACAGGTATTTCAGAGTTATTTATTTTGATGTAGCTATTTATGGAGTGCTTTTTTTAGAATTTTCTGCTTGTAAAACAAGACATGCACAATTTAAAAAATAAATTTGATTTTTAATTTTAAGATTTTCCAACACTGAACTACCTCCTAGTACTGCAGAAGCTTGAGCTCAAGGAACAACCTAAGGAAACTCTAGCTTGAATTTTTCCAATAGTCTGTTCCACTGCAGACTTACCAGTGGCATGAAAGACAGTACACATTAAGCAAGAAATGGCATTTTGCTGGTAGAAATTTCAAATTCTGTTCTCTTAACTGTTCAAGAAATTAACACTGGAACCTAATGAGAAATAACTTACATACCAACAAAGAATAATGGCACCTCGATTCACTTCTGCCCAAGTCTTCATATTCTCAATACCAACACGTTCCACCAATGTTCTTCCAAAGCAAACTGTTAGTGTAGGAATGGGGTAAGGAGAAGAAAAAAATTAGACAGTATCTTTAATACAAAGAAGCCTGTTAAAAGTTCTCTGCAGTTGTGATTTAATCAAATAGTTTTTAGCCATCAAGTATTCACAAAGTACTGCTCTCAAAAATAATTGACTCTTCAACACAATGAAAACTGTTATAGATGTTTCACTACTTTCAAGTATTGCTTAAAATTAGTTAGACAACAGCAATACTGTGTGACAGCTGACTAGTATAAAGCAGGCAAACTTGCTATTTTTTTTTAAAAGGGTGTCAAAGGCTGTTCTCATGTCTTCAAGGAGGCACCACTCCAAAGAAAGAACTTGGTAAGAATGACACCAACACAACAGATAATTCTATACAATATACTAATACACATACGTCTTTGTTGAAAAGTGCAACCTTTTTAACCATCTGACTCTACAACTGAAAAAACAGAATTTGCAAAGATTAAGTTCCTTAAAACTTCAGAGCTAATCTTCATTAATGTACAGACATCAGAAAGAAATTATTTTCTGTGAGGGTGGTGAGGCACTGGAACAGGTTGCCCAGAGAAGCTGTGGAAGCCCCATCCCTGGAAGAGTTCAAGGCCAGGCTGGATGGGGCTTTGGACAACCTGGTTTGTGTAGAGTGTCCCTGCCCATAGCAGGGGGGTTGGAACTAGATGATCATTGTGGTTCCTTCCAACCCAAACCATTCTGTGATCAAAAAACACTAGGAACCTTCCTTCTTTCAGCGATACTAACGCTACAGGTTTCTATTTCCTCAGTAGCTTTGAAAGCTTAAGTTGACTTGCAGAGTCATTACACTAATAGCATGCGCAAAAGAATGAACCTCGGCTGATCTCAAGTCCCCAGCTGATTTTTCTGAACTTCAGGAAAACTGCTCTTACAACTCGTATGCTGAGCAAATTTTTCAGCAAGCAACCCAAAAAAACCCACCCAACCCCAACTACCAAGCAAACACTGAAGCAAGTTTTCAGTGTCACTTTAGACCAGAATTCCATCTGAAGAGCAAGTCTTTTATTCAACAAGTTTTTATTCAACTTGTTCCCTACATTATATCAATTTGGTTGTTTTCTTAATGCTGATTCCCTAAATTCAGAGTAACAATTCTGAATGGCGCACTCTTTGGACAAAAACAAAGAAACCAAAGGGAAAAGATTGTGCAATTCTCATCTTAAATGCAATGTTAGCAGAAATAAATCCAGATGACTATAATCACCTCAGTTAAGCTAGTGTCTGAAAGACTCTTACATGAGAATTTCCCTTTGCACATTTTTAATCATCCACTTGGAAGCAGCAAAACAGCCTCTTTTCAGAAACATTTAATAAAGCCCAACTCACTCTTATTTTTAAAGAAAAGAGTGGATACCTGAACGTAGTAAGAAGAAAAAAAAAAGTTTAACAAGGTCTGATAATTCTAAAAAAAAAAAAAGCCCCCTAGACACAGAGGAGTTTTCTCCAGATTATACTATGCCACCCCCACCTCCTTTCATTTTTGGGTGTTTTTGTATGAGAAAAAGTAATCTCTATTAGGATATGGTGATTCACACAACAAGATTTTATAGTTACATAATAAAATAAGTTTAGAAGCTAAATTAAAATGAGAACATCTGTGCCCAATCTCTGCCTTCTGTGATATAAAATAGCAAAGATGTCCTATTTTGTGCATGAATTATGCCAATAATCTCTATGAGGTATTAACCCAGCAGCACTAATGAACACAGTAAAGATTACAGGTTGGCTCACAAGCATTAATGAAACAAGCATTTCTGTTAGAAGACACTACTTTTTCTGTTATTATCCTTTAAACTGCTGTGTAATTTAGCAAAGCTATCAAGATATTTTGAGCACAGAAACGAACCTGTCCCAAATACACAGAAAACCCCAGAGGGAAAAAAACAACAGACTAGTACTTCCTTTGCAGAAAAAGCAAACATATCCTTGCAAGCAATAATCTTAGAGAGTATGTTAAGTTTTCCATACATTACTATATTCAAAGAAATAAATGCAGCAACCTTATTTTAGGTCAGATAACTGATTACTCTGAAGTCACAAATTGATCAAGTAAAGCTGAATTTCCAACATACCTTCTCTTCCACTCTCTCTCATTTTTTCATCTTGCTCTATTAACCATTTCAAAACTAGATGGCCTGCTGGATGCTCTGCAATGTGAAGCTTTAAGGGAAAAAACAAACCAAAACAAAGCCAAATCATTTAATGATGATGTTTTAAAACTCAGTTACATGTCTGTTCATAAGCATTCCTGCTTGATTTACCTACTCTGCTTTTGGACACCACATCACACTGAACCATTTAGTCATCACACCCATGCAAGTATCAATAAGTTTGATGCAACCAGCTGAATACTTACATAAACTGACTGGTTTATTTTTTAACCACATTCCCTGTAACATCTGTAACAAACAATGCTTCATCCACCCCTCCAACGACTTCATGCTTATTGAGCAGAATCTCTTGGTCTAGCTGCCTCTACAAGAGTTTCCCAACTTTCCACATTTTCAAACTTGAAAGTTCACTACAGTATGGTTCACCGAAAATTACAGAAAACATGCATAGTTCATGTAAAATTCTGTAAAATGTGTATCTTAAGAAGGGGAAAGACAGAGCAAATTTAGCATGACTACGACAATCTGGAGAGTGTCTATCTTAAATATAGCGTACACAGCATTTTTCATTTTCTAGTCTACAGACACATATCTGACTGAGCTTAACAGAATAAAGGAGTGGCACACTTTGAAGAGAAGATCATACTGTAAAGATGAACAGCTGTACCTAAGATCTTTCCTTGCATGGAGATACGCATACCTGAAAGCTAAGAGACCCTATCATTCTCACTGTAAAACACTCAAAAGGGAATATAAAAATTCACTAACTACTTGATTGCGCAATAATAACATTAAAAGAGAGACTGTGTAACATGATTGTCAGTTACCTTCCCAGAAAGTGTTTAAAGCAGTTCTAAAGATTGAAGATCATGAAGTACTTTGCTCTGGAACTCAGATGAAATGCTTGTTCAAGCCTTCATCACTCCAGATGCAATAGTAATAAATTACGGAAGGAAAATGTCAGAAAACAAAGACCACATATAATGTATGAGTACTATCAGGGCAGTACGTTGACATCTTATGTAGAGGAAAAAGTGAGCAGACTTCATTTTAGTAATACAAAATAATGAAACGCTCAGCTAAGCTCATAGCGCCCTGTCCTCTGTTACATTACCTGCCCATCACGGCCACCCGGAACAAGCTCTTCTGCTGCTAAATCAGCAATTGCATCTAGTGCAGGCTGGATGTCACCAAGAGCTGTTCTTAAGATGTCAGCAACCAAGACAAAGGTAGCTTTGTCTATCACTACTTCTTGGGTATGTTCTTGCAAATATTCCAGCAAAGGTGAGGAAATGGCTTCCAGGAGCTCATGGCGGCGGAGTTCAGTATTCTTCTTACTGATGAAAGAGACAGCACATTACTGTAGAAGACTTGCTCTCTATGCTCATCAAGCAACAAGAAATTCAGAACATATACACTATTTGAGATAACTACAAACTACTGGAAAAATCAAAATAATGCATTATTCTTCCCTCTGTTTCACGTATAATTAAATAAATGTTGCAGACACGTTTTAAGAACACATGGACAGCGTTTAAAGCTGACTGCCACTAAAGCTCAGTTTTTTGTTAACAATGATAATTTCACCTCTGTTAATTTTCCATTCATTTTATTATCTCAACTACTGATACCTATTTCTAATAAACTAAAACTGCTCCTTCTTCAAATTCTGATAAGCATCAATGTCAATACCAAAGACTGAATTCAAATTAACAATTTCCATTTTTATTGCTAGGTTTTGAGATAGCTTTCATGCAACTCAAAAATACCACTAACGCATATTAAGAATTTTCTGCCGTGCCGAATTTGATATATGAGTTTAAACAAAGAACACATCACAATTTCTGCCCTTTACAAACAGGGTTTAACTGCTGATTACCCCTACATCCCTGGCCACCAATCATCATATATGAATTTTAAACCAAAAATGCAGAAATAAGGAGTAGAGATTAACACATTTAATAATACTTAGGTATTATTATTATTAATTATTATTAATTAGGTGTTATTATTAATTAGTATTATTAATACTTAGGTATTATTATTATAAATTATTATGAATCTTACTTAGGTAAGATGTATTATAAAGAAAAGCTGAAATTAAATCAGTCATGTTAGAAAGCTGCATGAACTTATCTGGACTTCAGAGAAAACAACTTAACCATTGTATCCAAGTTACCTATAGGCATTTCCATCTCCCTGTTGCAGAAGTGTAATGATTTCTGGAACAAAATGCGCAGGGTCTCTAGGACTTAGCAAGTACAACAAGACCTTTTTTCCGTATTTGTTGTTTACTATGTTGGGCAAAGAAGCATTTATTTCCTGTAAAAGTAAACAAACAGCAACAAAATATTAATGAAATAATAGTTTTAAGCCACCTTTCAAATACATAGCTTAGGAAAGGAAAATTGTATCCTATGACTAAGATTCATACCTGCTTCTGAAATTAAACAAAAAAACTCGAATTAGAATTGAAGTTTGGAGAAGTGAGAGAAGTAAATGAAATTAAGGTGTCAAATGTGTTCATCAGCTGCATCAATGTTATCGATTAGGAAATACTGCAAAAGGACAAGATTTGTTTTCACCGATACGTGTGCATATGTGTGCACAAAAATCAACCTACAACACAGCCATTTTGCATAGAAGATAATAGGTATGTTTTTCTTTAAAGACTTAAAACGTGTATACCCCCCATCGATTCTATGATTCCAATGAATTAGCACATTTGGTTACTTTCAGTGCCAGAACGGTGAGAAAGTACCAAGAGAAACTCTAAACGACACAGGCATGCCATCTCTTGTCAGTAATGTCTCCCTAGCACTGCCTGCTTGCAGTCCTCATGAAAGGGAGGGATTTCCCGCTAACATCTGCCCGAATCCTAAGATGTGCCAAGCTCAAAGTTTCAGTCACCTATGAAGGTTTAAAGCACCATACATATTCTTTGGTCCTGGATTAAGACTGTGGAGCTGACAGATGATGATAAGGACTTTCCTCAAAGGATTTAAAGAGCTAAAAACCTCACCTTCCCTACAAATTTTCAACCACTCTGCCAATCTGTTAAGTAATCAATTTTGTAATTATTATAATATATATATTTTCTAATTGTTACCTGGCAGACTGGACTCTGGAAACAAAACCTAGCTGGGATTACAGCTAATATACCCAAGAAATATAAGCCAACTTCAATCTGGTATGCTTTCATCTCTTCACACCCATCAGAGAGGCACCAACTTAGGGCCAAATGTCCATGCTAAGGTATAAATCCCCAATTTACCCCCATACAAAGTTGCTCAATGGAAGAACAGTTTATATTTTTTAAAGCAAACCTCATCATAACCCTTTTCTCCTCAAGGAATCATTAAGGTTGAAAGAGACCTAAGGATCATCCAGTCCAACCTTCCCCCTACCACCTATTACCGACTAAACCATGTCCTGAAGTACCAGATCCAACCTTTCTTTAAACACCCGCAGGGACGGTGACTCCACCACCTCCCTGGGCAACCCATTCCAATGCCTGACCACTCTTATGAGAAGAACTTTCTCCTAATCTCCAACCTGAACCTCCCCTGGCGCAACTTGCGGCCACTCCCTCTGGTCCTGTCACTAGTTATCTGCGAGAAGAGGGCAACCCCCAGCTCACCGCAACTTCCTTTCATATTCCTCCTCCGCAGTGTATTTGCCTTATCTTTACCTGTCAGTCCTAAAAGCTATAGCATACTACTCTAAGCATGTTACAACATATACATGAATGTTAATTATCCTGCTTGCACAAAGATTAATTGTGCGCTATGAAGTCTCTTTTGTCAGTGTGAAAGCATAACATCATGGCAATTTACAGATTAAAACATTTTAGAAGTCGTAAAATTTGCATGTAAACATAATCTTAAGTATAAACACTTTCTGAAAACCTACGAAATAACTTTTCGGAAGGAAGATGGGGAAATGGGGCATTTCAAAAGGAAGCAGATGCAGACGAGTGCATACTCTCCTTACTGTTCACTCTGCAATTGCATGTATGTGAAGCAAAACAGTTGCTGTCATGTTTCAGACATCTATTTGCATCCATTTTGGAAGCAAGATGAAAGTATTTTATCTGTATTTTATCCAGGTTAGTTGTCATTTAATTACCAACATATTAAGTAAAATGTCAAGTTTTGAGAATTAATGTGAGTTAATGTTTTTAGTGTCCAGCCAGAAGTCTCCAAGTACTACTTCTTGTTTGAAGTCATGGTATACAGTATTCAGGCCTGTTGCCACATTCCTGAAAGTTTACTATAGTTCATCTTGAGGTATCGCTTTCCAAGATGCTACTTCTGCAAGACAAAAGAGCTAAATATGCTAAATAACCTTTTTTACAATAATAAGTTTTCCCAATAAGGACGTTCTAGGCATGGATATTCTTGACATTTTAGGTTTGTCTGTAAAATGTGTAAGGTAGCATAATCATTCTTCAGTTTTCCACCAATTTAAACTCTTGAAATTCCAGCAGAACTCAAACTTCTATGACAAAGACATTGACTTTAAAGAGATTCCAGTCATCCATTAGCCAGAATGAACATGTAGAAAAAGGGTAATTTTCAGCAAGTACTGAATCTAGCTTAAAAACTCATGCAAACGCATAACTACAGAGGACATGTGAAAGTGCTGAGGTCTTCTTCCATGAGAAGGAAAAAAATCATTACACACAAATATAATGAAACAGAAGAGGTAGAAAAGAATTAAATGGTTTGAAAAAAAGCCAGTGGATTCCTACCCTTATCCTCCTATACACTGACAAACACACTGACACTATTTAGCATAATATTTCAGGAAAAGTTCAATTACTTACAGATATAATTAACTGTTTCACAAGTTTAGTGTCATCAATGCAATCAAATGCTGCCAGCAAGACCAGATGAGAAAATTCACCCTGCAAAGATGAGATATTAGAAACCACATGCAGTCAAGATTTATGAATACACTAATTGACTTAGAAACATTTCTAAAAGATTATCTCAAACATGACACAACATGAACCACAAGCAAATTCTGTCTACTGTCATAGAATGAGAGAAGCCCAACATTTAGGATCTCTCTGAAAGCAAGGCTTTTTCAGAGTAGCATGTTACTAAAACAAAGATAGATTAAGTTGATAATACTGCTTTATCATATCTGAGCTATTAATCTAATCCTATTGTTTAATCATCATTTGAAATCACAGGATTTGCATTGCAGGAACATTACATACAGATTATATTTCTATGGTTGATTTGCTTAAAAATGAGGTAAATCTCATACTGTATTTTTGGAGATCATGTCTCTGCAATGAGCCACACCATCTCTGCTCCACTGTTGGAGAGCAAGTGTCTAGCATGCTCAACAGGACACAATTCACGTGTATGTCAGTCAAACTCTACATCAAAGTGAAACTAGATCACCAATGCGCCAGTGTTGTTTTAGCTATTATTTACCCACTGTCTCATATTTCCATATAATGAATATTTTATAAAATAAAAATTAATTTACTTATTCTAGTACTAGAAAATTATGGAGAGAAGTATTAGACCAGTGGCCTCCAAAGTGGGATGCACAAGACAATCCATTGTGGTGTAGGAAGAAAATATTATTTTGTGCCATTAATAAATATATAAAAATAACCACCAGTTATCTTTATCTCATCCTTTTAAAATTTCTGTTTCTGGGTATGTTTTAAAATATGTACTAGTCCAGTACTACATGCACATAATTTAAACATAAATATATATGTATACATATATTTATAGGGGATGCACATCTGGGTTGTGTCATCAAAAATGTTTGGGGCTCACTGACTGAGACTATGTCAACTATTAGTAAACAGAACAATACAGCATCTAGCAGGGAAAGAAGGATCTTCTTCAGTTGCAGTTTTGCCTAGCACTATGAAATCTGGTTGCAACTGTTACTCTACTGCAGTCTCAAAACGTACATGCTACTCAGGAAAAAAATAGATATAGACTTATTTCACTGTATGTCCCTTCATCATCAATTAATTTTGAAGCTTCCTGACTTACAAAGTTATTAAACAATGTATAAGAAATTATGCATTTTCAAATAGGCTTTCTAATGACATCCCCAACACATTGTAATTTTTGTTCCTCTCCTGTATACATGTTAATTTACTCCCAACCAAGGAGAATTAATCCAGGAGCCATATGAAGATGCAAGATAAAGTCCGGCTCAAAGAAGAAAAAAAAAAAATAGTAGAAAAAAATTTAGGACTTATCATTAATTCAGCTGCTTCAAAGAAGGATAGTACTATATTTAATGCCTGCAATGAAGCTCCTTAGTAAGTCTCCTAATCATCCATGAAGTTCAACATATTTCCTCTTATCTGGTACATTACCACTATTTGAAATCTAGTTTTATTAACATAACTCAAATTAGCCTCTATCAAATCACCTGTCTTTCAGAGACTTCTATGAAATAAATGGTTAACAAACACTCACCGTTGCTATTTTTTCAATATATGTCTTCATAGTTTTCACAATGACTTTCCTGTCCTATGCAAAAGGAAACAAGAAACTCAAATAAGCCTATAACATCAGTGATTCTGAATAACGAAACTGTTACTAAAAACCTTCAAAAAGATCACCTTCATTTTGCTTACTAAAGAAAAGACTATTTGCCGAAGTCTCACACTTATACTATTAGTCAACATCTAGAAACAGTGTGAAGAGTTAAACCTGAACTGTGAAAGACTCAATCCCAGGAGGGTTCTGTGACATGTTTTCAAGTCCAGCTCATCAACAGGAGATGCTGAAAAAGGCAACTTGAAAAAAAAACCAAACACAAAACCCACCAAACAAACTCCCAAAAAACCCCAGACCACTACCTGTGTTCACCTGTATCTTGTTCATGACTTACAGAAGGAGAATGCACTTCAACCCTTCATTTGGAAAGAAACTTATTCACAGGACCTGCAACTTTAAAGTAGTAAGGACTCTAGCCTGTTTCAAAACCCCTTTACTAGCAAGATTTGTCAGAAAATTTCCTCAGTGCTTCTACTTCTGGCTCTTGCAATCACTGCTCAGTCTTCTTTAGATCCATTACTATCCCTAGAGCCTAGCAACTTCGTATTTTTTTCACTGCACTCTTTAACAAGCATACTGTTTTCATAAGTAGGGTTTTTTAATACAGAAAAATATAGGAGGCACTACAATATTTCCAAGAGATGATGGCATACTTTACACCTAAAGTATTTAAGGATACTGTATCAGCAGAAGAAACTAAAACACCGTTCCTATAACGTTTTCCAAGCCTTGGCATTCCAAAGCCGAACATTGTTCCACATTGTGACTTCTTTACTGTCCTGTCCCTACTGCCAATTTTACCTGCATTAACAGATCTACAAGATGAATGGCCAGTAATCTTAAAATGGAAAAGCTTTATCTATCATCTCTAAGAACTCTGCTAAAGATAAGATGCTTCCATTATAAAAGTTCTAATGGAAGCATTTGATTCACAAAAAACTACTGCTTGTATTTGCCAATGGGTAAAGCGGGGCCCCTTTTTAACCTTGTGCTCAAACATCTAACTGCAACAAAATGTGCGCTGGTAGAAGGACTCATGTGAGTAACCATACTCACAGTCTCAGACTAGACTATTATTAAAGAGGACTGGGTAGACCGAAGTCAAACAATACCTTGGGAGTACCATGCCATAAGCAATGCATCGCTACTCGGGCTCCATCATGAGTGTGTGCCAGGTAGATGACAGCCTCTCTGATAGCTTCTATCATTTCCTAGGGAAGAAAAGGTGATGAAACAAAAAAGTGAAAGACCTGAGAAATCTCAAGGCAGGTGGGTGAGCCCATGAAAGTTTTTTTTGTCTGCCCACAACACTACAGAGAGCACTACTGGCTCTACAGAACCAATGTCATTGCCTTGACCTATGAAAGCCATCCTCAAAAGGAGTTCAAAAGACTGTAAATGACTTAAGCTTTCTCCCTTAAAAATTGCACTGTTCATATTCACCTTATGAAATCAGAACTGTACCGAAGCTTGTAAGTTGTCCTACTATAGACAATTCAAGGAAGGGTGCTTAGAACCAAGACTAAAATTAGAAGAGACAAAGATAACCATTTGTTCAGGAAGAGTCTTTGAAGTTTATTTATACATACAGGATACTGGAAAGAAAGAAGAACTAAAAGTCATTTAAGCACCAGGCCATGTTATAAATCAGACATGCAAGATTTAGTCAAAAGTTAGTCTTTGTATCAAAGGAATGAGGTTCTGAAGCCATCTGACAAATAACACCATCAGCCAAAAAAGAAAAACCAAACCCTCCTGTGTTACTAGATACTGCTGCTGCTATCATCTCATAGATTTCTTTGACATGAAGCTCCCACTTCCCTTTCCATCCCTACCTTCTCGCTCCCTAGTCAAAGGTTCCAAGTATTTTACCATTTATTTAGAAAATGCTCAGTCACAACACGATTGGTGTCAGACTACACGCACAGGCAGGAACAGATCTACAAAACAGGTTTCCAAATCTAACAAAATGACTATCCATATGCTACCATGGCTATACAAAAAGCTAAGCAGGGAGGAAGAGATATGCCCTTACTCCCATGATTCACACAAGACTGTGAATCCAGACACGTTCTCTGACGAAGCATTACATGAAACCATGCACAGGAACCTTTAAGTAGGTAAGATCTAGACTGAGAATAGGCCATAAATAGTCCACCTCACTACCCTTGGCTTTGGGCTTGTTAACAGTAACAAAGAAGAGTTCAGGAGTCCAGTCCAGCAGAAGGAAGTAACAGACAGCAAGTCTAGAAGGCTCCACCTGGCTTGAAGTGAGATGGTGGTGAACTGCAGAATGAAGGTGAGGCCAGTGGACACAGTTTGAAGACAAGTCAAGCAGGATACCAGCTTACACAATGTCACATAATGCAGAGGGATTTAGGCATAGTTTTAGCAAGAATGGCTGGGGTAAGCTTAAAACTAGAATTTAATATAGCATAGTGATACAAGCCATATGCTTGGTTCAGGAGTTCAGAAGAAAAAGTTTTGGCTGGTGACAAAAGGGCCCAATCTGATTGTACTTTTATCAAGAGTTGTTTGGACAATAGCCAGAAGCAGCTAAGAAACTAGACACTGGAAAGCTCAACTACTGGAAGCAATGTCCCTGGCTTTAATTAATCTCCAGCTATTGAGAAGCATTTAGCATAGGGAGAGAAAACATCAAAGTCATTCCACTAGATTTTTATTTTTTTTTTAATTCAAGTATCACAAACACTATTGCTTCAGTGTGAAAGTTCACTGTGACTGTAAATCTCCACACACCACTACTCCCCAGTCATCTGTCTGGGATTGCCAGATGTGAAGAAGTCTATAAATGTAAGCTGTGTATTTTTGTCTAGCTGCAACACTTTCATGACAAGATTAAAAACATTCCATTGAAAGGCAGAAGACAAAAGCCCAAATAAAACATACTTACAGATCTTTGTTTCGGAAGAGCATACGTGAAAAAGTCCAAAAATACTTTATGTACCAGTGAGTGCTTTATCACAGCCTCTCTGTATTTGGGAAGAGGAAAATAAGCAAGAAGTTCCCCACAAGTAATGGTTTTAACATAAGCTAGCAATACTTCTGTCATATTTAAAAAGTTAGGAGTGTGGTGTGCAGGAAACATAGTTGTTCTGGAATAGATGTTTAGAATTTGCAGTACATGGAAAATTCTAAAACTTAGCAAAATACAATCTTCTAAAGACGACTAGAGAAGTTTATCCAATAATGCATTACGGAAGTACACCACACTGTAGGATTTCCACCAGTTGTTTGACTGGGGTAGGGGACACTTTAGCTTGTAGAAGTGTAGTTCAAAATTAAGGTAAGATCTTCATTATGACACTTTGGACAAAACCGTAGTTAGTTACTACAAAGCACAGCAATGTTACAGCTTAAAAGAGTAGCAATATCACTGTCTATCTGTATATCAGAAAAACTGGTTCATGCTAGATTGTCACACCTTAAATCATTTTTTGTCCTTACTTTTGTGCCATTGGTGTAAGAATCTGTTTCATTTCATCCAGGATGGCCTCTCTCTTTTCAGGCTGGGCTTCCAACACTTTATCCAGCGTTGGGACAACCGGTGTCTGAAACAAATGCACAATCAGAAGCTTAATTGTATATGGGAGTTCATACAAAATTGTAATCTTTAGTCCCTTTTCAATCAAAATTCATGAAAAATATTACAAACAAAACCAACCTTCTGCAAAACTAACAGTTTTTACAACTTTAAAAATAAAAAGCTTATCTACTTTGAGTACATCAGAAACTGTGTACTCCAAGTTTCTACAAACTGAATATTCATCATTAGCAAACAAAAGCTGTTTCTATGGCCTGAACTCCTTTTTGCCAGTTATGGCCAGTTCTTCGTGAGACCATCAGATACGAGGTTAACTACACAAAACTGGTGTTTGTGTTAAGGGACTTCTGAACTAAGCAGAAATCCCGCGTGACAGGTGGGAACACAGCAACAAGTCAATGAACTGAGAAGTTAACCAAGGTCCAGGCAATTCCAGTTCAAGAACAGCAGAGGAGTATATACCATATACCTACGTTGCAAAATGCTATACTAAAACTTATGTGAAGAAAAAATAGCAATACAGTTCAGAATTGAGTGTTAATTTCTTACACAATTTTAACCGAAATCTTGGGTAAAACTGGGCTGTGTTGTACACCAGTGTGCAAAAGTCACTCTAGAGTAGTTAATAATTGCATAAAACACTTACGTACTTTTCAGCAAACAAAGCTATTTGTGCCTTTAAGGGAAACCAGCTTTCCAAGGCATCAAGAAAGGAGGAAAAACAGAAGTCAAAAGAAAGGAGGTTGTACTTTTTAAAAATGTTCCCAGTGCCTGGTGAGGATCTACATCTAAATGGTTTCAAAAGAGTGTGGACTCAAGTCCTATCTCCACAGGAAAAGAAAACAAAGCTAAAAATTAAACCTAAATGACATACTATATGTAGATACAGGCACATTCTGCACACATGCAGTTCTCATGAGACTCAAGGCAATTTTGACACAAAAGTCATCTAGAGCACTGATGGGAATTAAGCCTAAATCTTATCTTGGCAAGGATGACCACTTTAGGCTAGACACCATGACACTATGATAACTGCAACTATACAATGTTAGACTGCCTTTGACGAGCAGAGCAAGCTCAAAAATGAATGTATTCTATTTTACACAACTAAAACTGAAAAAAACTCAACATAACCTAGAATAGAAATGTGCAAGTAATCATAACATTTAAACATGTTAAACTAGGCTACATTCTGTCAGCTGTCTGAGAGCTGACAGAAAGAAATTTAATCAAAGAAATAGTAGGTAAGACAGGTAAGGTATTATTAACACAACACCTTAGATGCTAGAACACCTTAGACTATCAAATATTGAAATGTCACCTTATAAACCTGGAAAGTGTTCCCATACAGTTCTTCTGTCAGCATATTCCTCTGCTCCAAAATGGCTTTGTCATTATATGCATATTCCACTACAGCAGATGCTTCGGCGTGACGGAGCATTTTTTTCACATGGCCTTTAAAACTTTTTATTATTTCTGCAACTTGTGGTTTTGTCCTGTTACAAAAGGAAGGACAGATAGGCAAGAGCTAAAACTTTAGGGATAAGCTGACCTACAAATAATTTTACTTTTCGAAGCACGTCTACTTCATAAATTTTAGCACAGAAACCAGGAAACATACGCATCTGGATCAGTGTTATAGCATTTATGAAAATACGGCAAGAAAGCTGCCTTTTGAGGGAAAGAAAAGAAAGCAGTGGATAAATCTACAGAATAAAGGATGTCTTCCTGAAACACTAAGCAGAAAAAAAAAATTAAAAGCCTTTTTTTTATATAAGGCAAAGATCAGCTTTCAGCATATATTTGAGCTTTTCTTTTTTTATTTTTGCAGGTTTTCCTTGATCTGCAAAGCTTTAGCTTTACTTTTTGAGAAAGAAAAATTGCTGTTAGAAACACCAGACACTCTCCTGTATCATCATTATTTTTTTATTCATGATGGATGCACTACAGATTAAGCAGCCTTTACACTGGAAATGAAACAATGCAACATAGCTAAGCAAATTCACTTCATACTCACCCATACATAAGAAACTTCTTCACAATATTTCTGGAATATTTTGACTTGCTCAACTCTACTAGGCTATCTAGAAGAAGTGAAAAAAATCAGCTAGTTTGATTTTTCACTACATTAACTCTACAAAACAGGATGCCATTATTTAAATACGTTCTAAGAAATCACTAGGAACGACAAATCATTTCAGCAGAAAGTTAAAAACATTCAAGAGAAAATAATATGACGTGTTTTAATGCATCCGAACAGCAATACAGAAGCATACAGGTATAATTTAAATGGGAAGAAAGTACCTTTCAATTCTTCAAATGTCTCTTGCCTTTGCTTCTCATTACCATACTGAATAAAGCACTGGATCACTCGAGTTGAATCATGTGCAAACGCCAGCTACAGGACAGAGATATTTCATTATCCTAGGCAGTTCAAATGGCACTACACACCAGATCTGTTTTACTGCACTCGCTCTCTGATACAGTTTTATGCCACATGTAGCATGTAATGTAATGCATAAAAATAGTTACCTCCTTATAAAAAATGAAGTTTTAATGGTTTTTTATTGCTTTGTAAGTACTCTTATCAAACAAAATACAGATAATGTTTGCTGCTGCTGACAACTGAGAACATGCATCAAGGTTATAATACTGAAAGAGAACCATGAAATGGTAATTCCTTTTCTCATTGTCAAACTGGCTCTGAAATTACAAGACAGTTCCATGCTGGCATGGAATACCAAGAATCCATTTATAATCCAACGTGTATAAATTTGCAGTGAAATACATTTCAGGAATTACGCAGAAAGACTGTTTAGCATAGTTAAGTATCAGGGCATTAACTTCTCTAAATGAAAATTGCAATGCAACAATTTTAAGTATTCAAAACTCCGAGTGTCTGTTTTTGAACTTCAATTAACACAGAATTTCACTGGACTAAACCTGCTCAGCAAAACAGCCAGCTTTGTAACTGCCAGCTGATAGACAAAGTATGCCAGGACTACTGTCCTGAAATCCAGGTGGTGAGTGCAACCTTTCAACCCTGTGTTTTGCATTTTTTTATTTTGGTTTGGTGTTTTTTACTAACACTTTAAAAAATTTCCCTGCAGCTTCTGGAAGAATAGGTTACTGCTGTATTATTAAAAGTTAATTTACATTACACCATTCTTTAAAGAAGCTTTTATGAGTGTGCACACTATGACATTAGTTTTTCTTACACTTTTAATTTTTCCATGAAGAAGCTTCTGTAGTTCATTCATTAGCTTTTCTCGCTTCTCCTTATCGCATTTCTTTCTACAACCAAAAAAAAAGAGTAAAACAATCTTAATTGATGAAGCAGCTTTTTTCGTAGTATGATTCACTTGTATCTATGCATTAAGAAGAAAGACAGCACAAAATAAAATTAAGTTAGCTTCTCCTAATACAAATTTACATGGTTATTCATTAAATCTGTAGACAGATGTAATCAGGAAGTTTCAGTTCCCAGCAACCAAATCGGATTTCCATACTTTATTTTCTTCTGAATAACAGTGTCATTAAAGAGAACATAAACTCAAATCTGCAGCCAGAGTTGTTTACAGATCCAAAGACCTGTAAGCATCTGACAGCCAAACTGCAAAGCACAGATACTTAGAGCAAGTAAAATTAACACCTCCTTCTGTTGTGGGGCCAGAGAATTACACCTGCCCAGTGAGAGTACACAAACCTCCACAAGAAACTCATGCCGTGATCCCACTGCAAGAGCATGCTGAATTAGTACATGCTCTGCACTTTAGGATTCAAAAAATAAGACAACTCCTTAAACATTTACTCATAAATTTTAAGCCTAAAATACAAGTGAGCTCAATCCAGACATTTCTAACAACATGGGTCAGCACACTCTGCTTGAACCACCCACAGAATTGCATGCAACGTTATCATTCACCCACAGAGTTTCCTTGTGGAAATATAGCTTCATATAATTACAAGAGGAGAAAGAGGGTCTTCTTGTAACTTATGACTAAAAGCCAACTGAATGAAAGAAAAAAAAAATCATTATTACCTTCTCACACTTTCCCATATTTGCTTTGATTTTACAATTATATCATAATTATTTTTATCATTAAGTTGTCTGGTTTGCTTTAACTCCTTCCTTTTCTTTTTGAAGTCATTCCACTTTGGCTTCTTAGACTCCGACCCTGAAGATAAAAAATAAATACGTTTTCTATAGTCAATAAAATAAGAGCAATGGAATCTTCTACCAGTATAAACTACGGCAGTTCTTGTGACTTGAATTGCTAACAATTTAGGAGCTTTGCCTGCAGTTACTGAGCTAGCTAACAGGAAAGCGTAAATATTTTGAAACTATGGTAAGCTAGTAATTTTCACTTCTATAATACTAGAATAACAAGGCAAACAATTATTTTCCCTCAAAGCTTTGTCAAAGGATGCACCACAAACCTCTCAGCAGCTTGAAAACTGACTCAAAACGCACCTAGCAGCCTATGACTGCTCCAGGTAATTCTCAATTTTTAGTTCATCCTGTACTCATACATACTTTTTCCCTCACTCAAAAGAAGAGCCCTAACTCAAAGACACATATTGGAAATCTCAGAGACAAAAAAAGTAAAAGCCTTTTAACATGCTTAATCTTTTTGTGCAGTCAAGTTCCTTAAGCATGGGATTTTACTATGCAACAGCTATACATTGCCACACAACAAACTCAGTTAAGGTAACTTTACAGAATGTGCCACAAATAACTTACGGAAAAACTCCAACTATTTGATTTTAGTTTTATTTGCACCTTGAGAAAAAACATCATCTTGTATTACATGGTTTCACAGAAGCAAGTCATGCTAACTATTACCTCTATATGGAACATTAAAGACCCAGCTTTAAATTTTTAGACCATAAAGCACCGCTTCTTGGTATTTAGCAGCATGTATTTAACCATCTTACCCATCCAAAAACCATACTCTCTTTTTACAAAGCATATTATCAATGTTTTTCTATCACTCTCCTAAACTAATAGTGACAAGTAAAATCAGTAACACTTTGCTTTGAGAGTGGCAGCACTGTGCAATACATAGCAGCTTTCAGTTATTCTTAAAAAGAACATTTAAATGTTGGGGTTTGGGTTTGGTTTTTTTGGGTTTTTTTTTGTTTTTTAAAGCATCTTAACAGGAACATTGTGTTGCTAGTAAATTTCCAAACATCTAGTGCATATACCATGTGAAGTCATTCTGCAAACACGCCACAATAACAACAAAATGCTCAGCACCTTCTACTGTCTTTCAAACCACCAACATTTTATGCAGAACTTCAGAATCCCACGCATAAGATTTCACTTCCCATTTTACAATACTGTTTAATTGTCACAGTAGACCTTTGCTTCACAGCAGAGGAAGGAACAACATGAAATTCTCATGTACCAGAAACAAAGCTAAAAAAGAAATCCATCTGAACAGGGATAAAAGCAGACATTTATTTAGCTGCTTTGTATAAACACAAAACCAAGCTGTAAAATGTAAAAGGCAGTGATAACATCAGTGATTTCCTTAAAAAAAAAAGAAAATCAACAGAAAGGAAGATAATTGAAAAAAGGTGTCTAGATAGTTTTGATCACAGGAAAAAAACAATATAAAGGATAACCAGCTTTGTTTCGTGAATTTTTGTGTTCCAAATTTTATAGCCAGTACTTTTAGAACAGAAGATTAAATTCATAGAACAGTTTATGAAAAACCCTGCTTCTTCCAAATTTGTGTGAAAACAGCCAGTTTCAAGCTAGCCACTTAACACTGCAATTAAAATAACTATAGCTTTATGACAGCATACCAATTATTTAAATTTGCTGCTGTATCTTTACTTTTGACTTCCAAGATAACTCATAACTATTCATTCTCATGACTTTGGCCTCAAGCTTAGTTAGGTGAAGTTATGTATTTTCCACAGCAAAGACTAAACACAAAATAAACTTGGAGTCATTCAGCCAATTTGGAAAGGCGATAACAAGGCAGAGGGAAAGAGGAAGACCGAGATGAACAACATGTTTCCCAAAACCTAGTTTCCATTGATACCCAGGCTTAAAACTCTGCTCACCTCCATCTTCACCATCCTGGAGCTTCCTCTTCTTTGCAAGATTTTCTGCTTGCTGTTTATTCTTGAATTGTTTGACACTAGCTCTTCCAGGTCTTAACTGTCCTTTCACAAATTTCTTGGAAATGAATTTAGGCTTTCCCTCCTCATCCCCTTTGTTAAGAAGTTTCTTTGGTGGACCCAAATCTATTAACCAACAAAACAGAAATTAAAATGTTATCCTAGAGCTAACGTTACTTCAAAATAACAAATTATTATTCTAACAAGAATTAAACTACTTCGTAATAACCACTGCATATACAACAATAATACTTACATGTTTCTCAAAGGCAATGTTTTCATTGCAGGCTCTGGGTGTTCCAGTTTTCCCTAGAGAAGTTTTTACCCAGCCATTATTTTCTGGGCAGCAGTGTAATGGCCCAGGCATAGAAAGGATTATTCTAAATTAAGAATTTCACCACCTCTGACATCAATGTCATCAATTCCCACATCACCTCTTCACCATTTATACTCAGAGCTGTTTTGACATCATCTGTTTCTAAACAGAAGAGAGCAAACACTGAAAGGTATCTTCTCAACCCTAACCCAGCGCACTTCACACATCCTAGCTTCAACTCTCAAACAAACTTTTTCTTAGTGTGGGAAGGCAAAGTCTAGAATCAAAAAGTTATCAACTTGAAGAGTACTTTGCATCAAACAGAGCTGAAGGGCTTGCAATGCAACCTATTTAAAGCATTTCAACTTTACTTTTTCCAAGTTATTTGATCACAGCGTCAGCACAGTTTTCAATGCAAGATGGAATCATAAAATGACTGAAGTTGGAAGGGACCTCCAGGGGTCATCTGGTCCAGTCCTCATGATGCTCTTGCAGAGATAACCAAAGCTGGTTGTCCAGGGCCATGTTTTGGTCGGAGACTCCACCTTCTCTCCAGGCAACCTGTGCCAGTGCTTGATCACCCTCACAGTAAAGAAGTCTTCTGTGATGTTCAGAGGGAACCTCCTGTGTTTCAGTCTGTACCCACTGCCTCTGGTTCTGTCACTGGATACCAGTGGAAAGAGCCTGCTCTGTCTTTCCACCCTCTCTTCAGTTATTTATATACACTGCCAAGATCCCCCTCAGCCTCCTCTCCTCCAGGCTGAACTGTCCCAGCTGTCTCAGACTTTCTGCACAGGAGATGTTCCAGACTTCATCATGTTTGTGGTGCTTCACTGGTCTCTCTCCAGTAGGTCCATGACCCTCTTGTGCTGGAGAGTCCAGAACTGGACACAGCACTCCAGGTGCAGCCTCACCAGTGCCCAGGAGACAGCAAGGATCACATCCCTCCACATGCTGGCAGCACTTGTCCTAATGCAGCCCAGGATCCAATTAGCTGCCTCTGCTACGAGGGCACGTTGCTGGCTCGTGTTTAACTTTGTGATTACCAGGAGCTCTAGGGCATTTTCTGCAAAGCTGCTTTCCTCCAGCATCTACTGGTGCATGGGGTTGTTCCCCCCTCAGGGGTGCAGGACTCGGCCCTTCACTCCTTGATGAACTTCACGAAGCTTCTCTCAGCTGATTTCTCGAACCTGTCAAGGCCCCTCTGGAGGCCAGCACAACCTCTGGTGCATCAGCTGCTCCTCCCAGTTCGGTGCCCTCAGCACAAACCTGTTGAGGGCACACTCTGCCCCATCACCTACATCATCAATGGAGCCACTGAAAAGGATTACACCCAGTACAGACTCCCAAGGCACACTGTTAGTTACTGGCCTCATACGAGATTTTGTGCCACTGATTACCACTCTCTGTGACCAGCCGCTCAGCCAGTTTTCAATCTACCTCACTGTCTGCTCATCCAGCCCATAATTCATGAGCACCTCTGTGAGGATCGTATGGGACACACTGTCAAAAGCCCCACTGTAGTCCATTTAGACAACATCCACTGTTCTTCATTCATCTACCAAGCTAGTAATTTCATGACATAAGTTTATCAAAATAAAAAAAGAAGTTCGAGCATGTCTGTGCACAATGACATTCACGCAGCCGAGATTCCTGTTAAGCAGCCTTTGCCTTCTCACCATTACCTTTTTTAAACTTCGTTTTTCCGTGTGGTGCTTTTCCACGAGGTGCTTTTCCACTGTTCCCCACAAACTTTCTTTTACCCCTGGCGTCCATGGTGGCAGTACTGCAAACGGAGCAAGAGACAGCACTTAGCGGACCACCGCGGCTCCCTGGCCAGCCAGGTGAGGAGCAGACAGCTTCCACCTCCCAGCACAGCCTAACAAACCCTCCTCAGCGGCGGCTGCCCGTCCCTAGCGGGGCGCTGCGGGACCAGATGACGCCGTCGACAGGTCGGTCAGCACGGGGCTCAGCTACGCAAGCCCGCGGTGCACCGGGCCTGAGCGGCCAAGGCCCCGGCCCCGCTCCCCACGGATCCCAAGCGCCCGGAAGGACACAGCACACCACCGACCCGCAGCCGGACGGGGGGGGGGCCGTGAGGTAGCGGCGCCCCGCAGGAAACCCCCCCCGCCGCCCCCACCGCGCCCCG
>VWZZ01005127.1:30654-94629 GCA_013399095.1 Psophia crepitans | reverse complement strand
TCAGCACCCTCGGGTGGATCCCATCCGGCCCCATGGACTTGTGGCAGTCCAGGTGGAGCAGTAATTCTCTAACTGTTTTGACCTGAATCATGGGGGTGGCTTTATTCTGCTCCCTGTCCCAGACTTCCAGGTCAGGAGGCTGAGTACCCGGAGGACAACTGGTCTGACTATTGAGGACAGATGCAAAGGCTGCACTGAGAATCTCAGCCTTCTCCTTATCCTCAGTAGTCATGTTCCCCGCCACATCCAGTAAGGGATGGAGATTCTCCTTGGCCCTCCCCTTACTGTTAATGTATTTGTAGAAATAGCTTTTGTTTTACTACCCTGGCTAGGTTGAGCTCATGCTGGGCTTTAGCCTTCCTGATTTTCCCCCTGCATACGCTCGCAACTTCCCTGTACTCTCCCCGAGTTGCCTGTCCCTTCCTCCACTGGCTGTAAACTCTCTTTTTTTCCCAGAGACTCAGCAAAAGTTCCCTGTTCAGCCACGCCTGTCGTCTTCCCTGCTGGCTTGTCTTACGGCACACCTTGCTTCAGTGTTTGAAGCAACCATTGTAGATATTTGAGGTAAGCCTGTTCTCTACAATAATTACATTTTTCCAGCTTTTTTTTGGGTTTCTTTTCAAGAACTAAGACCATGGTTAATTAAGACATGAGAAAACACATTGCAATGTTCAGCTTGGTTAGTATAATACAAATATATCACAGAAAATAAAACAGTGAAGTTTTTGAATGTTTGCCAGAGATTTCAAGTCAACCAGCTTACAGGTTCCAGCATCTGTTTTTCATAAAAAATAATTAAGCGTTCGTTAAAGATCTTCAGGTACCTTAAACCAATCTGTTATTGTAGAAGATAGTTCTTGACCTAGTCATGTCTCCAGGATATTCCCAAGTCTGTTCAGAGTCATGTAGGTGCACAGATGTTTTAATGTCTATTTTTTAATGTTTGTTTTATATCTCTTCTGGACTCTGTTTTGATATAAAAATTATTAAACAAAAAGATAAACATTCAGAAAAGTGAATTTGTAATTTCAGAATAACGGAAGTAATGCTGAAATTCAGTATTACCAGCCTGTATCTTTAGTGAAAGCCTCATCTCAAGATCGAGATTTACATTCACGTTTTTCTAAAATTGTGTCTTACTCACATTAATCCTTCAGCATGAGGTTTCCAACTTGGTATCCCAAGTGTGTTTTTGGCTACCCTTGAAAATGTGGTTGTGAAAATGTTTTTTTTTTTAAAGAAAAAGAAGGATCACCGCAAAAATGAGCAGTAAGTATTCCAAGAGCAAGAAGCATGTTTCACTGAATAGCCATAGGCTAGGTGAGATCATCCTGAAGGGTCTACAGCCTTTTCTTCTTCCACACAGTGCATCCACATCCATTCTGATTAGTCTGTGGGGATACATTTGCTATAGGAGTACCAGCAGCAGTGCTAGTGTACTTGCACTTCGGGCCACTTTTCTGATGCGGCACTTCTCAGGCACTTGCTTCCAGCTTAAGAAGAGCTATGGTGAATTCAGTAGTGCTGAATGGCATACCACTTTATTTCCTTTGAAGAAGTAAGAGCTGTAGTAAATATAACAGGAAGTTTAAAAAGAGCATGTTTCACATTTTACATGAAAAGTCACAAAAGCGTGATTATATGTCTGCTTACCTGTCCTAGCCAAAACAAGAATCCTGTAGTGTCGGTTGTAATGAAGTCAATGAAATAAAAATTTTAAAAGGCTGGTTTTTGTTCATGCATTTGTTAATAGCACGTTTATCTGACCAGCTTGACATGTCAAAAAAAATATTTTGGCTGTGTGACACAATAGATTTGGACTTTGAATTAAGGCAATTGTAGCAAAGACTGCAACAATGCAGTGCGGTCTATTGCCTTGGTCAGGACTGCTCTGCTCACTTTGGTGAGCCTCTTTTGACAAGACATCTGGAGGTACACAGCTGTACGAAAATATGGAGCATAACCACAGCCATAACCTGACTTGCTACTACCAAGGCAGCAGGAGAAGAACTACCACAGAAGTCGGGCAAATCGGTGTTGTATGATCCACATGACAAGTGAATTATATTTCTCTTTTTCCAAAGTTGGCTGAAAACACTGAGTTGCAGAATAATTTGTTCATTCTTTTCAAGGGTAGATGGAGTGTGGCAAAGAAGATTTTTAACCTGCATGTCCCAGTGTAAGTGTTCCTGGGAGAATTTCTGAGATCCTCTGAAATCCAGCATTACAGTTGCATGTTGTGACGGAAGGCTGGCATTTTTCTCTTGCATTGTTTTCCGTATAAACATCATGAGTGCTCTTCGATCTACAGGTTTGCCAGACCAAGCCCCGCATTCCTAACAGATCTTGGGAAGACATTATTCACATCAAATTCCAGAGCAATGCTTTGCTCACAGTTTTGAGTCATGATCCACCAGATACCTGACTACGGACTGACTAGTTAGCAAGGTGACATCAAAAGCCTCTAAATGAGGCTGAAGTATGAGCAAAATCAGGCTGAAGTCTCAGTTCAATGCTGCAAATTATCCTGAAGTCGCAGCTCAGTGTTGTAAGATGACATGTCTGACAACTGGCCAACCTAGGGAGGGGCAGCCACTTCGAGGATGACATTTTTATACTTTCCGCTGCTTTCTGCATTTGTTTCTTCTGTAGATATGTGCATCTGAGTATCACTGGGCCAAACCTGGTGAGCTGAACCTGAACGGTTAATGTCAGGTGTTTGGTACTCTCTTGGGTGCTTTCAGCACGAAATTAGTTCTGCCTGCAGTCTCCTGTTGAACTGCTATCCTCCATTCTACCTGCTCTTCAGCTGCATCTCGACAGTGTATTTTTCCCAGTTTAGCTCACAACTTGCATCAGTGCAGAGCTGTAAATATGCGTGCTGTCTAATCAAGAAGAGTGAAAGCCTGTATACCACATGCCAAGGCTTAAGGAAGGATAAAATGTATACTGTCTGGAGACTTGTTTTTCAACTTCTAAATGCTTGCTTGTTTGTTTGTTTGGTGTCTTGAGAAGAAAGTACAACTCGTAGAAACTTAGCTAAGCTAAGAAACACCAATTCCACTGTGTTTCACTGCGCTTAGATCCAGCTGCATCAAGATTCCTTTTGTATGTCATAGTTCTCATAAGTATTATAAAGAACTCTATCACTGAGATTTCTGTGGGTCTAGTGCACACAATATGCAGTAAATCATGGCTTATCTTAGCAACCACTACAGTAATACTAACCACACTGAATTGCTATACTATTGCTAAGGACGAAATACTCTTACCATCAGTTCAGATGGGAGAACTCATATAGTTAGACATTTAAAATGGAAGTCATTACTACTGAAAATGCAGTTTATCATGAATCACTATGTATACGTCGCTGCTTATGGAACTTCAAATGCATCTCTCTGGATGGAAGGTAAAATAAAATAACTATATGAAATTGTTGAAAAATAAGCTGTGAAAATAATTTCTTAGTGCTGTGATTTCTTTAAGATGAACCTTGTAAATGACCATGGATCCAACAAACCGTGGAAATTTATAGCTCCTGACTATGAAATTGAGTCTTTCCTATTGTGGTTTTTGAATCTGGGATGCAAGATAATATGTCGGTTTTCAACAGGACAAATATTGAACTATTGTCATGGTTCAGCCCCAGCTGGCAGCTGAGCACCAGGCGGCTGCTCGCTCACACACACCCCCTCGCCTTGGCCAGATGGAGAGGAGAATGGGAAACAAAGGCAGAGCCTTCGGGTTGGGATAAGNCTACAGACTATCCCAGAGCCCCTGAGCCACCCCTCCCCCACAAGCCCCCTTTGATGGTGAGCATGATGTCCATGGTATGGAATACCCCCTTGGCCATTTTGGGTCACCTGTCTTGGCACCTTCTGAAAATTATCCTAGCTGAAACCAGGACAACTATAAATGAGGAAATACTGTATTTCATAATGTCCAGTCTGTTCAGGAGTCTTATGTTGTAAAACTACATCATCACTGTTTGTTCCAGCAGTTCGGCTTCAGTTTCCCTACATTCTCTCATTCATTCATGTTCCCTTTATAAAAAATCAAAACACCAGCATTTGTATCAATAAAATGTTTTCATTGACATGTTGTTTCAAAAATATTTTACAAATATATTTCTATGGTTATACCCAGAAGTTCCTGTAAGGTGAAAACAGTCATTGCAGCTCGTGAAGGTAGGCTTCTGTATAGTTCAAAATCGCCGATTCTCCAAAGCAGGAAAGAAGAAAATGTTAAATGATAAGGAAATGAATACAGCCACAGGACTTGATTTCAAACTGCAAATGGTGGAGTATCTGATGTCAATCTTATCTTTTGATTTTAGCATACAATCTGGGCTAAAGTGAATTCCTGAAGTAGAAATACTAGTCCTGGATCATCCAAATCACTTCAAAGTAGTAATCACTCGGAAATACTCCTTTTCCTTCTTAGTGTGTAAAGAAACAATCTTTCCTATACATATGGAAGGTGCAGTTACTCGATACATACACCTTTCGCTCTGGAATTAAATAAAGATACACAACGTGACACTGGTGTCTGCTGCTGTTGTTTCTCCTCCTCTTTATTTACTTTATTCCTTAAAAAGCTGCCATGTGAAATCCACAATGTAAGGTTTTTCCCTGTGGAAGATAGAAGTCATTGATATACAGATACTTTTTAGAAGAGGTTTGAGACTGAAATGTGAGATCCAGACAGACATGCAGGTCAATAGGAGGCATTATAGATCTATAAGCTGAATTCAGATTCAGATTTCACACACTTTGTTCATAAATGCTGAGGAAAACCTGCCAAACTACAAAGCTCTGAGCTACAGCTGCCTGGTATGTGGATTTGGATGCTCCTGGGTTTGTTTCCTTCTCTCGTATAAGCATAAACCCACCAATCACTGTACAGACTAAATTTAGGAAGGGCAGACACTCAACCATCAGGCATTGCATCAGAAATCTCATTACACTGCTTGTACAGGTTAGAGTGATAATTTGTTACCATTCTGAGACAGCAACCCACATCAAATACATTTTTTAATACATATCGTATTTGTGGAACACAACAGCCTTCTATCGTGCAAACTACATTTTTATACTAGAAATCTCTCACCTGCTGTATGAAATGCTACTGGGAGTAACAAGGCAATCGTTTTCTGACACTAACTTCAACAGTTGCATGGCCTCAGCCAGCAAGTCCACCTAGCTTCTACAGGTTGCAAGTTTAGTGACTACTTCCCATAATCTCATGAACTGTCTTTAAATAGGTGGAAACGGCAGTTGGCTTGGAGAAGGACCTTTGAAACTACAGCTTTTTGGTAATAACTCCCTGGAGGGGTCCTTAGTTGGTCTTTTGATTAAATGTGGCATGTAACTTCCTGAGAGAAGGGTCCTTTCTCGTGGGGCTTTTCATTCAAACCAGCCTTCCAACAGGGTGTGGGAGGCTGAAGGCTGATATCTTGCTTGAGGTATCACTGCAGTTGTTTTTGGTAGTAAAATGACATAGACATTTCTGATTTGATTCCAGCTCATGCATTCAGCCTAAGGCAAATACTTTGAAAGACAGAAACACATTCTATAGAAAGTCACTACGTGCTGTTTATGCCTAACATTGTCTAGAGAGATTTCTCATTAAAATCTGTACTATATAGTCCTCCTCTTGCTAGGTATTAACCAAAAATACATCTTTATATAGCTTAGACTATCAGTAATTCTCACAGAGCTACAGAAGAAGCTGAAAGTCACACATGTCCTATATCATACAGTTTTACATCACGCTATACTGGGAAGTAATTTACAAATGTGTCCTGTTACACTTCTATAGGCATGGAGAAGTCTTATATTTACAAAGTACATGGAAGGTGACTTTAGGTTCATGTCTCAAAATGAACCATATTAATGAGTCCAGTGAGAAAAAAACTGAAGTACTTAACACGCTGCCCTGGTGAGCTACAAGATTAAGGCCAAACATTGAAATGTCTGAAAATACGAGCTGAATGTTTAAAGCATGGACACTACATACTGCTCAAAGATCTTTTGATGTGTTACATATATAAACACGAGGTAGGTTTTGTTCAGTAACCTAGAATATTGGTAAGAACATAAAAAAAAGACCAGTGAACCAACATGAACTTACTATAAAACAGAAATAAACATAGAGAAATAGTTCCTGTTCTATAGCAAATTAACTTTCTGGAATAAAATTGAGTCTGCTGCAATTCAAGACTGTAAATGTGAGCACAGGCTAAATTTAAATTGAAAAAAAAAAAAGGGATGGAACCACAATATTCCCTTCTCATGTGAGCTGCAACAATTAACAGATGCGTAGAGTTACAAAATGATTTTACACAAGCACCAGAGGCCCACTAAGAACTGGATTGCTTTCAGTCTCACTAGTTACTCAGCTTGGTGAGAATCTCACTTCTGTTTTCAGATGCCATATTACAATATATTCTAGGCATACCTAAAAATGGATGAAAGAATAAAACAGTTATAATAAAATATACAATTCTTAAAGAGCTTACAGCACTAGCTGAACTAAGCAAACAACAAATTCTAATACAGCTTTTATTTTACTCTGGAGTAAAAACTATTGACAGCTTTTTGATATTTAATAAGACTTTTATGAAATGGAAAGCTGTAAGCACAACACTCAGCCAATGTATGTCAGATGTCTTACTGGAATAAATCTGTCCCCTATGCTGTTACTGGGTTAAATGCACTGTGATTTCAAATTTAAGTTGTAAGTCTTTTCATCTAGATTTGCAGTGTGCAAGCAAGTGTAAAATGCTACCAAATCCACTGTAGCTTGTTTTACAAAGGTAAAGGCTTTCTTTTGCTCGTATGTATAGCCATTGCCTTCACAGAAATGAAAGGCTTCCCAGACCAGTCTTTTTACGTTATGCTACGGAATTAGTATGGAGTTGTTTTAAATGAGTGAAAAATTCCCAAAATTGCCCCTTCCCTACTCTCCATCCCAGTTTAAAACTTGCGTTATATTTTAATTTTTGAAAACCTTACAAATATTTTGAAAGTTAACCTCATGTTAATAAATAAGCATTTTTCGTTTGGGAAGTCATCTTTGCCTTTTTTTTTTTCAGCTCTCAAGAGTTCTGGTAATTGGTATGGGAGGGCAGGGGCTGAATGAAGAATCAATAAACAGAAAAAACCCTAATGGAGCCTCACAGGGGAAGCCTGTTAAATAAGGTTAGTGTGTTGTGGCAGGATTTCACAACCAAGTACTCTAAGCATTAATGTATAAAAGAACTTCAGTCTACATTATTTAACTCAATATGGTTAATTGGCCAGCAACCATGAAATCACACAGTGACGTGTTTACATTCAATTTTCAAACTAGAATACTGTTTCATAAAACTTAGAATACTTCTGTATGTAACACACAACTTGACCATTTCCCCCCCTGCTTCCTTGCAAATGAGAGACAGCATTCTCAAAGTGATTTCTACATTTTATGTAAGTTTAAAACTCTTTAACAAAAGCTTCTTTTGTTTCTAAATGAGTAGACTTCTATCATCTTTGAAAAGTCACTCACACTTAAGCAATGGGTGCTGAGAGTAAGTATACAGATTTTAGAAGATCAGTAAACTTACTCATAACCATCCTCACAAAAAGCTGTTAGATTTGAAACAGGTAATAGTCCAACCAAAAACATAAGCAGGCTAGGCACGCTCCATGTCACAGGTCAAATCTAAGGAAATTAATCTCTTCCAGTGGATGGCTTTATTTATAGTTATTGCACGTCTTCCATGAACAGTCTTTATTACAAGGACATTTTTACTAATTCAGTCAAAAGGGTCCCACTGACAAGTCAAAATGACTGATGTGTTGCACATTTGATGTACAGATGAAAATTAATTAATTTTCATCAGGCACAATGGATACTTCATTTTATAGGATTAATGTGGAATTGTCATATAGGTCTGAGTCAAAAAATAGGAAATGGGAAACACATAATGAATAAGGAAAGCATCTTCTATGCATTCCCCTGGAAAAACTAAATTCCACCAGCTGTATTTGCCTATTTTATGCCAAATATAGCATAAGAATGAGAACAGAACACAGCCAGCCTGTTTTCCTCAAAAAAAATTTTTTTTTTTTTTTAAGAATTGATAGCTCCTGCCTCCTGCTTGTTTTGATCTGTAATTGACAGCTTTTCCCAAAATGCGGTGCTGTAGCAACACCTAATGAAGCTCCCTGGTCGGATGGAAAGGATTGCAGTAGGTAGATTTTTTTCCTCCCCTCATGTTTAGCACAGAAAGGACATGTCCTTCATGCCAAATAGTAATATCTATTTATATCTTTAGCAGAGTACATCTTGGCATATTGCTGATTCCTTGAGTCACAATGATGCACATCACACAACAGGAAACAGCAAAACATTTTAATTATACATTAGTTGAAGTAAATGAATGTCTACTATTTTGCCACAGCACTAAATCACTACAGATCTTAAATAAAGCTTTTTTCTTTTGCTCTTTGTCACATGGCCTAAATTGAATATTGCCTTATATAAGTAACTACTGCTAATACAAAACAACGATGCCCTCATACTGTAGAGAAAGAATGAACTGTAAGAGGTCAGTGTGTGTGCTCTGCTTCCTGTCGTACAAGATGTTACCACTCTACAATGGTATAGTTTAGTCAAAAGCATTTCTTACCTAAAAAATGGATTCTTTAAATCAAGAATATTATCAGATTTAAATCCTGTCTGGTCCACCATAGCCACAATGTGAATATCGTAACTTTGTCTGCATCAGAAAGAGAAGTACAAAAAAAAGGTGATGAAACTAAAACCACTATAACATCTTGTGTGAAAAAATACCTTGTAGTTACTGTCTGAATAATAACCACTTAGTATAACAAGCAAAGGACATTTATTTGCAGTGGTATTAGTACACGGGCATGATTATTTAGTCATCCCTAAAGAAGTAAAATTGCAAGACGCTTAAGTGATTTTAAGAGCTTACATCTGAAGAATAATGTAATTTTGCACTGATAGTATTCAATAGTGAAAGGTCTTTTCCCCCCTCTATACTGATACTTATAGTATCCCCCCCAAAATACCACAAATTTCAGCATTAGCAAGTACAATCAGAGTATTATTGCATGATCAAAAATATATAACTGGCCAAACAGCATTAGGTTAACTCTTGCCATAATCCTGGATTTCACCAGGAAGGCTACGTTTCACTGGACTTTTCGCAAGAAACTGAGTTTACACAGAAAAGTAAAGAGGACCAACCGGGCAACTGAGAGCGTACCAAGACGCTGCTGAGTTACATAGAGGGCTATGTTGGTCCTGAAAGCAGACAGGCTTTGTGGCAGGACTTGTAAGGCCAGTGCTAACACATGGTTAGAGTGCTTCTCATTCTCAGCCTGGCAAGGTTGCTAGCTCAGGTGTCTCCAAGCCATGCTCCATTGTAGATATGCCTTATTATGCCATATTTACAGCAGCAGGCTGTGTGATCATTTTGTGGCATACAGTGTTCCTTTTATATGTTAAAATACGATTACATTTTACATTTGAAAGAGGCATATCAAGATCTGTATTATTTATTTTCTCCATGACGAATTTCTAAGCAGATCTGCAAATTTGACAAGTCCCAAATTAAGTATTTGTTGCTGATGTGGTTAAAGAGCCCTGGAAATGTTACGGACAGGTTTGATGTCACTGGAATCACCTAACTGATCAGCATGTTTCCCCCTCAAAAAAAAAAAAAAATAAAAAATAAAAAAAATTCACCTTCCTACACTGAGGCGGCTTTGTTTTCTGTTAAAACTACACATACATATAAGCAAACAAGGCTGCAACTTCTGTGACCCAGTCACTTGAGGATTGTTTTCAAAGCAAAGCATAGGAGTGGAGTTACCAAACATTTGACTGTCAGCAGGAACAGCAGAGAAGTCTGGTGAGGAAATACGCCCTTCCAAAAGCAGCCATCTTCATTAGCCTCAGTGGAAGGACAAACAACACATGAAAAGCACTATTCTTAAACAGGGGAACACGTCCATAAGGATGTTTTTTTCAGAATTAAAAATGTAATGGGTTTGAGATCAACCCCACTTCTCCTTGCCTCTGCACAGGACTTGCTGAGAGACAAGGGATGTTGGGGCTTCGGGCAAACAACCAGGCTGCTGGTGAAGACATAGCCAGAACAAGGTGTGGAAAATGACTGGACATGATCTGAGAAAATTGTTGTGTGTGAAAGATAGCATGGTGGAAAGCTGACGAAAGCTGCAAGTAGCACTCTGAGGGAAGGCAGGATGTGACAGGCACTTAAGGAGAAGGTATGTGAGAAACATTACAGGTAACGGGAGTGGAACGTGGAGACCTTCTGGTGAGCAGGCTCTCACAAGGTCAACAGTGCCTGCATAACTACATCAGTGATACTGTATAAATTGGTCATGGTACCAGAAATAACATATGTGGGCACAAGCATACACAAAATTAAATGGTGTCTTTTTGGGGACCTCTAACAAGAATAGCCACACTACAAAATCTTCTTGGAAAACGTTTACACTTACCGCTTATTGGCAACAAATAAGACTTTCCCTGAGAGAGTTTCCCCCTCTTTAGCAAAAAGGGGCGTCTGAAGAAGGCAGCGTACTTGATACCAGTGAGTGAGAGGTTCTGTCGGTGCAGTGGACAACCAAACAGTAACCCTAAAACAAAACAGAAAAACCATCTAGACTTTCTCTCCCTTTTGGAAATAATTTTAAGTTCTCAGACCTTTGTATATGTGAGGCCTCAACTGCTTATAATAAACTTTCAACTGCCTTCAAGTAAACTCAGAGAGCAAGTCTAGCCTGTGTTGGAAAGTCAGTATGTTATGCTTCATTCTCTTTCTTTATCTGTACTGTGCTGGTCACCACTACATCTGTGTGCCTAAGCCCATTATGGAGATTCAAAAAAGAGACTCTTCAGACTCCTGTTTTTTCTTCTTTCCACACTGCCAGGACAGAGAATACTAATTTCTCTCTCCTCTTACCACTCAATTTCAGCAAATTACAGGAAATTAAAGTCTCTCCTGAATGTGGCAATGTGATTCTTCACAATGGTAGTTTCATCCTTAAAAAACACTTCCCAAGAAGATCCTAGACCCAATTTTCACTTGCAAGAGATGTTTCAATAATATATTGTAAAGGGGCTGCAGGTGCAAAAGAAGGGATAATAAAGGTAATACTGTGAGCCCAATCCACTGAGATTTCAAGTGCTAAGACAAAGACCTTCCAGAGTTCTAGGAACATGAAAGAGCTGCTTATTAAGCAATTGCCTACTCCAAAATGGGGCCTTCCACCCATTGGAGGACTTCAGTTGGTTCCTACAAGTCTGCAATTTTCACTTGTTTTAACTGATGTGGAGTTTTTGGTTCACTTTCTAAGATTAAAAATTTTACTATCAGCTGTTAAAGTAAGTACAAATGCACATATATCCATTTTTTAATGGATCTACTGTTCAGACTTCTTGACAATCCTCATTTCAAAGGCTAATAAAAGGCATTTATGAACATAAATAAATGTGTGTTTTACAATTTATTGAAAGAAATCTCATCTTTTTAGATCAATTGAACTGGGAAATCAACAAGTCTTATCTAAGAACTAAATACAGATAGCTGAAATTTATATATTGACTACTGAGCAAGTTTATCTAATTTTAACCTATTTACTGTATCAGATGAGTGTTCCCATTTTGAAATAAATGCCTGATGCTACTGTGAAAAACTTTCCCAAGCCTGGTGAAATTTTCTCCATTTCCATTTTGTTAGCTGGAACTTGGAACCTGCTCTCCTTTTTGCCCATAAACAAGACCAGCCCAAATAGGAAAATTCAGCTTACATTCAAATGCTGCTGCTTTAGTTCCAATGTAAACCAGAAAAGTATATAATATTGCAAAGAACCAGTATTGCATGGAACAGTGCATTTCGACCCTCAACAATTCCTGGATGTTGTCCACCATAGTTATGTGCACCCCAATCAATGAGAAGCAAGATCACCAGCATCTCGCCATACTGCTAGCACTAGATTATCACACTTTTTGTTACCTCCAGAAGGCATAATTTCTTTAATATGAAGAAATGACATTGTAGACAAGGTCAGCATCAGATAAAGGTCTGGCACACTTGGTATGAGAGAGACAATTTTTTTCTCCTGTAGTTAGTATTTCATAGGAAGAAGGAACAAGTACTTACATTGATCCTACAAATGCCACATCAAACCAGAAGGCCAGGCCATGGACTAGTCCGGACTGTATCATTTGGAAAACAAAAGGGATTTCCATACTGCAGGAGAAAAAACCAATATGCTGCCAAAGTAATTTCTGAAAAGTACTGAAAATTCCACCAGAAAGCTACCTTGTACTAATTTATGTATTTCCGTTCTTATTAATCAGGTTATGTCTCAATATTCTGTATATTTAAAAGGATATGCTCTTTTTCTATGTGTCCATAGAATTAACCAATGGCACTGATTCAGGTGTTAGTATTTTTGTGTGCCTTATTCAACAGTAGAATCAAATACACCACTGCACAAGTGTTACTGCATCATTTGTGGCAACACTGCAGACTGTTACAAATACAAGGGTTCAGTCTTTCCAGTGGAAAGTTTCCCATTCCCAGTGAAGGACTTGGATTTAGTTTAAATACTATTTTGAATAGGAAAACGTTTCACTACAAAATTGACAAACAGATCTACTACTGGAACCAGAAGGGAAAAACGAGCTGCTCAAGTAACAAGTGTTACTGGCTATGTGGTTGAACCCAAATCTCACCCACTCTTGCAGAAACATATCATAAAATTAGCATTCAGGTATGAACATGGTAGTTCTGACAACCACTGAAGGAAGTCAACACTGGCTAACTGAAACTGGAAAGACATTCTCCAGCTGTAACCCCCTCTTAGAGCAATTATTCTCTCTCACTAGACCATGTCATTTGTACAATTAGTTGTGAGTCATATTGAAACAACAAGGGTTCAGCGTTTCAAAGATAGTCTGTGGTATTTTCCCCTGGTAACAGTGTCTTTCAAGGACTTGAAGTACTCCGTCAAATTCTCCCATATGGTACATTTTATTTCACAGATGTACTGAGAAGGCTTCTCTGCTGTCATTCTGGGACACAAGGGATGTAGGTTAGTTTATATATAAGATTTTCCAACTAAAGATTTGAAGGAGCTCTGGAGGGAAGAAAAGAGGTACAGCTGGCTCCTGTTAGACTGGAAAATGTTTTTAAAAAAGGAGATACACAAGAGTTCAGCAAGGCAGCTTGTGATGACACCATTTGACAAGGTCTTTTAGGATATATACAGAGAAAAAGAGAAACTGCCTTGTAACTAGATTTAAATGTGTCCCAAATTACGAAGTAAACAGTGTCCACCAGAGTCCATTTTATCTCTTTCAGTAGGAAAATTTTGTGACTGGCTCTCTGGTGTTTCACAGGATCCCAAATAGGCTTCTTTGCTAATACTGGACAAATAGTACACAGCTGAATGCTCAAGTCCATTATGTGTGGTGTACTAATCAATCTGGCATGCCACCTTCCCTCCTCCACGTCCACCACCAAAGCTTTCTCTCTCTCAGCACCAACGATCAACAGCCAGTTACAAAAATAAAAGATTAAGAGTAGGTTGCTGGCATCTGCTGACCTATGCAAATCTTCCTCGGCAGCTTCCAAGAAGTTAACAGTGTACTTCACTGTCCGGGCCATCAGAATTCTCACATCAAAAGTATCCTGGGGACGACAACGACACAAACACCCAAAACAAAAAACAAAAAACAAAAAACCAAAAGTTGCAAGTGTTATCATTCTGTCTTGTCAGTGCATAAACTTGTTTTCTTTTAAAAAACATGGGAAAAAAGACAAAAATCAACCTTCAACCTAATAAACTTCTTTTAAATGTTTCGTTTTTTATAATCTCTTAGAACAGTTAGATATTGCAATATTACCAGGATTTAATATATTTTATATCTTACACACCTATCAAAGACTGTTTTTTTCAATGTAGAAATAATAAAATTTGTTCAGAAATTGATCAGTTGTAAAAAAAAAATAATTGTGGGTTTATTTGGCTGGTTTATTTGGGATTGTTTTTATTTTTTATTTTACTCACACATTTTAATGAGCTTCTGCACTGCATAGTTGGGTAAGCCAAACTGAGACAGCATGGAAATACTTCAAATTATAAAGTACAGGATGCAAAATTACTTAATACAGATTGCCTTCTAGAAAAAAACTTAATCAGTCAGTAATCAGTCAGCAAATGAAAACTTCCCCCTTCATTTTTCTTCTTTAATCACATGTACTAATCCTAATCTATCACTGTTCACAAGCTCTTTCCTAAGCAAAGCAAACTCTTAACATAAAGGCTCATATCACGTTCCCCCCAGTGAACCCATCTAAGAACTAAAATCTACCTATAGAGTATGGGCAAGCCAAGGAGATTTATGATTTTTTTGAAAGAAATAACAATTTAATGTGGCTTTTATTGGCAAATGTGTTTTTGATCTTCAAGTGAGGAATAATCTCAGCTGAGAAATGAAAGCCAAACACATACTTCATACGCGATGCAGGTATTTGCTGCAGTCCTACAGATTACTCGATTCTCTACCTGAAAGCCAAAGAGCCACCACCGAGTATGATCACACTGTAGTCAAAGATATGGCTGAAATTTATGATGGCAAATGAGAGTTTTCTCTTCTGCAGTTCAAGTACTAAAAGCAGTCGAGTAGAAGAAGGTTGTATCAGTAGTCTAATATTTCTGGACAGGTTTTAGGGTCTCCATGTGACAGCAGCTACACTGGTATCACTACTTAAACTAGTTAGCCTAAAGCTAGCCAAGGTTTGTTGCAGTCAAATTTCAGAGAGTGAACCTTTTTCATTGCACCTACACTGAATCATTACACTGGGGCGAAGGGTGGGGATTGCTTAGGTTTTTTTTCCCTGAGAGAGGTGAGAAGGATTTCTCCTGCATTCTTTCTAACTGAGACTTTAGAAAGAAGGAGAATGGCAGCTGCTAGATCCAAGTTTCCAACAAAATAAGGTTATTTACATATTAAAAAAAGTTGTTTCATAATACAGAAACCTTGCTTGGTTACTTTCTCTTTTCCTTTAGTTTGTGGGTCAGAGATGGGAAAGGAAAAATGAAGGTCAAGTCACTTGTTTAAGAGGGAAGCTAGCTGCACGTTAGGAAGATGGTTGTTCACATGCTGTGGCTTCCTAATGTGTGCATATCTTTAGACATCTGTTATTCATAGCAAAAGCAGTTAACCTTTGATAGCAGCTCTGTTCACACTCACACAGTTAGTTACTGGCTCCCTACTCAGCAGCCACAGAGCTCTGTTAGACAAGGAGGCTATACAGCTGTAGCTGTAGGATTTTGTGGAGGGGACGAGACAAGGAGAGGGAAAACCACAAAAAATAACCCCCAGTCATACAAACCTACCACAACAGGTTGTCGAAAATACTCATTCACAGCTGCACCGTGCAGACTGGACAGGTTGACCCCATAAAAGCGTTCTTGGTACCTAGAAATGGCAACACATAAAATGTTTAGGGAAAACATTTTTTTCTGAGTTCCAACCAGACTCGGGCACATTAACTGTAAACGCAGGTGAAGTGCAGCTAAGCATCTCTTTCCCTTTCTCCTGTCTGCCAAGAGGCCAAATTGCAGCCCTCCTTAGCTTACTTTACCTTCCACACAGACATCCTGTACAGCACTGAGGTGACGTGATCCCTTCAAATGGACACATGGCGACATTTCACACCATGCTTCTGAAAGAATCCACACAGCAAGCAGAACAGGGAGAAGGGCTGAGGCACTCTTAAGCGACTTTTGTAACCCTGAGCTATTCCAGAATTGAGGGTGGACCTTGTATAAGTCAATATAGTGATGAGGACACCCGTATTACAGTTCTGTTCCTTTTTATTAACTGAATGGGCAAAAAAATAGTACTTTTATCTTACCAATATAAACAAATGTGATTTTAATGTATATTCAGGCTACTTCCAGTAAGAAATTTGAAATGAAAATATACATGGTTGCAGTAATCCTCCTCCTGCGTATAACCGTCTTATCAACCCATTGAAAAGTTTAATAGGTATCTTTACTTCCAGATAACATGAACAAAAAAGGATGGAAAAGCGATAAGCAAGGAAGCTCAACTCTTTGTGATGTGTCATCTACATACAAAACCATGGTCAAGACTTCCAAGTCTTCGAAGCATTTGAAAAGGGAAACTTTAAATGTTTGTCCCCATGGTTACAACAGCATACAACTCCTAAACTATCATGATTTTTTTCAAAATGGATGAGATAGTCTACACCAATCTGGCAATACCCTTTTAATACTGATAAATTCTACATTACTAGTTCTGTGCTAGTTGCATAAGGGGAAGATGCCCAGAGGACTGTTTGCCTTCAAGATATCTCACAAGATATCTTTAAGGAAAGAACTCAAATAAGCAAAACAGAGGAAATCAGCTGACACTGGTAACTGCAAGTGATCTTTTACCCTTTTCCATATGTTTGCTGTACTGTAAAATTGAGTTGTTTATCACTGCTGAGAAACACAGACAAAATGCACCCTATTTTTAACCACTTGCTGTATATTTATTCTTTGTATCTTTCTATCTTTGCAAGGTTTTCACCACAAAGAGAGCAGTCTGCTCTTCTATGGTAGACTATACATTATCACACTTTTAGGAATGACTACTTGTAAATACAAATTAATATGGAACGCTGAAACACAGCAAGCGAATCTATAGGCCGGAAGAGAAACAAAACGTACTTATACAGTCTCATGATTATTATTACTGTGTAGATCCAAGACAATAATTCTAAGTGTATAAGAAACATGTAGCTTTTCCCTCATATAGTAAACAGGCTCTGCTAACTGCTGCGTCTAATGTTAGAACACACAGCATGATTTCTGCATAGGATTTTGAAGGTTTTTTTAAAGTCACAAAACACATCTTCCGTTCCGAGTAACAAAGCTGGACAATGAATGAAAGCTGTTTCCTGAGGCCTGGAATTTGAAGCTTAGCAAATTACAGGCTGTCACCAACTAGTTCCTGATGGTTTACTTCAAATGTCCAAGAATGCCCTGAGAAAGTGCTTTGTCTGAAATAGAACTTTTATAGCTTTGGATCTATCAGGATATCCAGACCCTCTAATATTAAGAACATGAATGTCCTACAGTGGTGCAGAACTACTGCATGGTCACTCAGGACATTTTGATGGATGGGTGGATGTCAAGAGGATGGTGCCAGACTCTTTTCAGTGGTGCCTAATGACCGGACAAGGGACAACGGGCACAAGCTGGAACACAGGAAGTTCCATCTCAACATCAGAAAAAAATTCCTTACTGTTGAGCGTGCCAGAGCACTGGCACAGGCTGGCCAGAGAGGCTGTGGAGTCTCCTTCTCTGGAGATATTCAAAACCTGCCTGGACATGATCCTGTGCAACCTGCTGTAGGTGATCCTGCTCTAGCAGGGGGTTGGACTAGGTGATCTCCAGAGGTCCCTTCCAACCCCTGCCAATCTGTGATTCTGTGATCCTACATTTGGTTGAAGACATTAGAAGCATTAATTTGTTGGTCTTTAGAGCATTCAGTAACCTCAAGAAAATTTATTCCTCTTCCACAATGTCCTGGGCATACATCCATACAAAACTACAAATGTATGGACTGATAGAAGGACTAATAGCCTTCTGCTCAGGGAATATTTCAAGACAGCAGTAAATTGGTCAAAATATTCTCATAAAAAAATTAAATGTAGGTAATAAAAAGATCTGTCAAAAATGAGAGATATCCTTTTGCAAAGATGGGTGGAGGAAAGACTGCCATATGCTGCGATTTAGCTATCAACCTGATCACTATCCTAATTACAAAGTATTACTAGAGTCTGTGATAATAATGACAAAAACATTCTTGGTGCAAAGAGAAATCAGTTACTAAAGCAGACTTGAAAAACCTGGTTTTCCCCTTTACACAATTCTCTGAAAGCCTTGCAATGTTTGACAGATAATTCAGCTTATTAAATGTATGTATATAGAATATCTGGAATCAAATCATGCCAGCTAGACACAGATGAAGTTTCTCTTTTCTTTTTTTTTTAGAATGCAGATGGTGTATTTGTGTGAACAAACTCGAAGAAATTAATCTAGCCAGACTATTCAGTCTCAACTGTAAAATTCTTAAACAACAAAAGGCAGCAGATTTTTTCCACCACCAATAACATTACCATATATATGTCAGTGTTCAGGGAGATACACACACACTATATCTACCTCGCAGGTATTCTACAAAGGTCTTACATTTATTACAAACGAAAATGAAGCATCCCAAACTGTCTGAAATTAAATGCTTTAATTAACATTAAATGCTTAACATCCAGTCCTGTACAGACCTGGGAAAAAAGCTGTATTTCTGCTTCAAACTACTAAGTATGTATCTATATCCTTTAGTAAGTTATGAAGAATCTGCATCATCATACAACATTGTGCTTCAGTGTCATAATTTGCAGTCTAATACTGACATGTCACATATAGAAGCAAAAATAACAGGAATTTTGGGAAGAGGGACCAAAATGACAGTTGAGATACAAAAACTTACCAGAAGTAACTTCTACCTTATTTTTTTCAGTGTCTGAACACAGAAAAATACTGTTGCAGTTTTTCTGATTGTAAATACACAATGCAAACATTTAATAACTGGCTCAACCTACATAGTCAGACAAAAGAGCACAAACTGGCTGTATAAAGTAGTATTGCCAGCAAAGGATTCAGCATGGAAATCACTCAAATCTCTCTCACTTCTTTAATCATCACAGAAGTAGTAAGATTTTGACATAGCTCTACTTCAGAGATATCCAGAACAAACATTCCAAGTATAGGCATTGTACTGTAACCTGGGCATGGGAGAAAACTTTGTCTTTAACCTAAGAAACCAACAAATAGGTTTGATGAAGACCACTTAAGGTTTATATTCCGTACTGCAAGCTGAAAGAACAGTTGAAATACTGCATTTATAATCTTCCAGAAGATTTAAGAATAATTAACCCCAGAGTTCCATAGTACCTTTTATCCAAAACCTTTAAATAATAATCTATAAATGGCTAATTTATAAATTAACTGATCTGTATTGCATGAAGGACTGGAGATGATTAAAAATAAACCTGCTCTTTGCTGAAATGGAGTCATCTTCTCATTAGAATATCGCTGTAAATGTTTCCTCCTACATAGAGCACAGCAAGAGCTCAGCAGTTGATAGTACCAGTAGGACACTCCAAGGCAAAAAGGGAATACAACTTCTAGTTAAAGCTGCATGAAAATGTAGGTGGACAGAAAGCAACTACCAAATTGGAAATTATTCAGGACATGGGAATTAATCCTTGTTATCTGTGAAAGCCAGCACGCAATGCTTCCCGTGCTCATGCACCTGGGACTTCAGGCAATACAATGATCACCATCTGCAGCACGCTACGCCTTGGAGCAGCAAAGGTAATACTAGCACCTGATTCACAGTCAACTCATTTTCTTGCAGGGGATGCTTCCTGGAATCAATTTCTCTTTCCAAGGGAGACCCAGTCAGTTCCAGATCTCCTGAGAGATCCTTCAGACTTGCACAATAAACAGTATGACTGGAGGCCAGTGCAGAAGTGAACACAGAAAACATAAAAGCATTCTCTTCCAATGTTGACAGATAGTTTATGCTGAATCAAAGAACTCATTTAGTTTTTAACCCCTACTGAATCTTGGATAAAAATAAAATAACATAAATAATCATTACCAAAAATTGGCTCTGGAGTAGTGTTCCATGTACAGCTGCTCATCAGAAAAAGGAGCCAAATGTATGTCACTGTATGTTGGGAACATCATTCCTAGTAAACAAAAGACAATATAAAGTAGAAAGGCAAGCATTCAAGAAGCATTTGGACAATGCTCTTAAATATATGGTTTAATGTTAAGGTTGCCCTTAGCAGTCTGGAGTATGAGTTGGACTTGATGATCCTTGTGAGTCTTTTCCAACTTAGGATATTCTGTGATTCTACAGGCCCACAGACATCTCTACAGGAACGTCTTCACTAGCAAGAAACCACCAGTTCAGAAGCAGCAACTGTCACATACTTCGGATATCTTAACACGTAGTTTCATTAATATATGGGTTACTGAAATGTGAATATGCTCAAGTAGTTAGGAAAAAACCATCCCAGACCAACTTACAGAACAGAGCAGAATACTCCATAAAATCCTAATAATTTTATGGTCCTATACCCAGTGTTTGAATTCTTTAGCTTCCTTCAAATCAAGTGAAATGCTAGCTATTAAATACCTTCTCAACCTTCTCAAGTGGAATTATAGCACCTTCTTTGCCTATAGATAACCTAATAAATATAATATCTGTGCGAAGGATTTGCATTAAATCTCAGATTTCATCTTGAATCAAACTGCTGGGTATGGTTTTGGTCAAATTCTGAAGAACTGCTGTTAATGAATGAAGTAGTTATATGCACTTCATTCTTAAAACTTTTATCCAGGAAAGAGCACTTCCGAGTAAATATGGAAAATTTTACAAACACAAAAATATATATTACACCTTTTTTTTTTTTACACGTGCTGAAGTGAAGAAACAGAATTTTATTTGCATGAAGTTGCAAATCAGTGACAGAGCAGGGAATGAAATCCTGATCTATTAGTTTGCAAGAATACATTAGGACCTCACACTCTAATGGCTCAGGGAACCAGAGGAACTACCTTCCATTATTTCCTGTGGACAATGCATCAGACTGCCTAGCAACTTAAACAGAAGTCCTTGTGTTCTTTTGTGCATGTCTCAATGGAAGCAGAAAACAAAGCCTGGTCATTTTGAACTACATTTGAGCATACTTCTTCACTCTTTTTTAATCTGGTATCAACCACATAAACCACAGTGCACACATAGTTGAAGGGGAGGACAGATAAAGGATGGGAGTGAAAAGGAAACAGCTTTCCTTTTGTAAGCAAGTTCATCATGTAGGAATAGTCCACAGGAATTTAAATAAAGAAAGAACAACACCCACGAACAAAATAGACATGCTTTTTAAACTGGCTGTGGGGTGATTAATAAATTTGCAGTGCATTTGAGACAGAAAGTTTCCAAACCTAACTGGTACTAAATATTTGCAGCTTACTCAAAATATCACCATTTCAGCTCACTTCTTAGACAAGTGTTAAGTTTAATCATCAGTGATTCATCCCCACTGTATATGCGTGCAACCAAAAAGTTAGGTGTGTATCTTCAAAAGTATTCACTCATTTAAAACTGAAAATGAGCTGCCTACTGAGCAGTTTTCAGAAGCCCTCCTCTGAAACTGGGCCCTAAGAATCTAAACGGGAGACCTAAGATCAGTGGCTGACTTAAAAATACCACTCAAATGGGCTTTGCAAGTTTGAAACAACTCAGTAGCAAAGTCCTTAGCTCCCTGCATTGAGGCACAGATTCAGCCCATGCTTCAAAAACTTCCATGCTGCAGTAACTTTACTAGGGAAAGGTCACTTCAAAGGAGTCTTTTAAAGAGAGACTTCAGAGCTCATCTTCAGCAGTTCATGTAGAAAGCTTTATCATTCCACAATTGGATGCTCATATTTGCCTCTCAAAGAAGATTCCCATGAGTCCCTGGAACTTACAGATTCCATTCAAAACTCAAAAAAGCATGGGAGGGATGAAATATGGATCCCTGAACACTGTGAATCTCTCACATGTCACTCAAAAGGCAACATGCAAATATTAGAACAAGGTATTTGGGAGATGCCCAATTAAAGGATGTCAAAACAACCTGGACTTCACAATTTCCCCAAAGACAATATATTAGAGTGTTTCCACCAAAAAACCTCATCCGATTTAACCATTCTGCTCTCATTCCACTGTATGGCAGTTGAGGGTAGTGTGCCATCATCTATTGTGATATGTTGCAACAGAGATGCAATCACAGTGTATATAACAGCAGGTTAATATTTAAGCACAAGCAGAACTCAGCAGTCCAACAGCAGCATACTCAAAAGGTACTTCCACTGCGAAACAGCAAGTCACAGCACAGTACAGTAGCAACGGTAGCTGCATCATTACCCCTAGATATTGCTGGCAGAGGTAGAATGAGGGTATAAAACCAAACAATCTTAGACTACCAATTCATGTCTTTTGATTCTTTCAGAAGCTTTTTATCTTCCTTTCCCTATGCAGGAGGTAACTCACCATTTGTCTTCAACCATTTTTTGGAATGGAGGTAACTTTCCAACATCCTTTCATTGAACAGCATATAACCCATCGGTTCAGAAATTACCACATCAACACTCTCAGGGAGGGATATCTCCTCAATTTTTCCAAACAGAACTGTGATCTTGTCAGAAAGGTTGTTGCTTCTCACCAACATCTGGAGGAAAAGCATAAGCACACAGAAAGCGTTTACTCCTTTGATAAGCAGAATTTGTATCAGAGATTTTTAATTAGCATTAAACCCCCTATTGGTGTAAACCAAATCCCTTGGTCTGCTAATCAGAATAAAATAGAAAGGTAACGTATTTTTTCTTGCTACACCAAAATTTCTAAAGCCTGCATCTCACTGGAGGAAACTCAAAGAAACGCATTGTGTGAAATCAGCAAATGACAGTACAAGTACTGTTCTCCTGTAAGAGATAACTGTAATCAATACCTACAACAAAAAACATCTACCAGGAAAAGGTGGATATTTTAATTCAGTACAGAAGATTACAAAGAATGGGCCTTCATAATTCCCCAAGTTTTTAAAAATACTGTTCTTGAGTCAGTTACATGGTCATGAAAGGATGAAGAAACTCAAGAGCTGGAAAATTTGTGGTAATATCTAAGCATAAATGGAGCACAGCGCTATATACACATAAACGCATTCAAATGGGCCAGTACTTAGAGTCAGGATACTGGAGATTTATCCACTTCTATGTAGACAGGGAACCTCAGAGCAAAAGGTTTAATAAACAGAAGAAATGGATGTAAAATTTTAAGTTTGATGTAGCAAGCTATTAAGGAAAAGAACAACTTTTTCAAAGCCTCTATCTACGCATAAACACATATCCTATTTAGCTGTAGTGTACTCAGACCTACAGGGAAGTATCTAAACCTCTTATGTTTAAAGAATTAGTAGAATCTGCGTTCTTCTGGCACAAACTTCTGAAGAAGCAAATATTTCACACTAATCTGAGATGTCTGCTGAGAGAGTCTATAAAATGAAGCATCCTTTGCAGCAACACAGTGGGAGATTTGTATTGACATCTAGAGACAACAGGAAGTATACACCATTCAGTAAGTAAGAGAAAACACTCCCTCACAGATGTACTTGCACTGGTATAATTGTAACATTAATAGAAGTGAACTTCAGCAAGCCTCTTCCAAAATACACTGGGCCTTTGGTAACAGTGATGAAACATTCTAACTAGAGAAAGAGAGATTAACATTGGTATTAGCTGATTGACTGAAATGTGAATATGCAAAAGTAGCTAGTAAAATACCCAACTCAGAACAACTTATAGGACAGATCAGAACACTTCATAAAGCCCTATTAATTTTATGGTCCTAGATAAAATATTTGAATTGTCTATCTTCCTCCAAATGAAGTGAAGTGCTAGCTATTAAATACCTTCTCAACCTTCTCAAGTGGAATTATAGCACCTTCTTTGCCTATAGATAACCTAATAAATATAATATCTGTGTGAAGGATTTGCATTGAAGCTTGAAAGGGTGATACAATTAATGATTTTCAGCCACAACCAGCCAATATAAACTGCATGCCAATATGATAACAATAAAACTGCTTAACAAAACAAAAATCATTGTACTCTAAAATGCTATCGATTAGGTAAATAACATTGCTGCTTCTTTTACTGACAGGTGTTTGCATCCATTTGCAAGAACAGGTTGACAGATTTTGTTTTAAAAGTTTTTTAAACTAGAGACTATGTGAGCAAACACATCATATGATTTCATTTTGGAAATGAAATTACCATTTTGCTCACATGTGGATTCTGAATTTAAAAATAACTGTCAAATAACAGCTCAGAAACAGCATGAGTGTATAAAGGCAAGAAGCCTAAATCATTTCAGACCCTCACAGACTGTGACAGATAACTCATATAGTTGGCTAGAGGGCAGCAGAATATTACATCATCTTTATCACATGTGGTAGAGATGCTTATATTATGAAAATTTTTACTTTTACTGGAAATAGTAGCACGGAGACAAACAGGAAAAGTTTTTCATTGCTGTTCTGTATTATTATTATTATTACACAACTTAAAAAAAAGTTTATTTGCTTATACCCTTAGATACAGTAAAACCAAAGAAAATTCAAAGAAACACCATCGATACTAATCCTTTCCTTTAGAGTGTAGCTATGACTTGGGAAAGCTCAAGTTCCCTGTGCTTTTGGCCTGCTAAAGCTTAACACAGATAGAAACTGCTTTTTCAGAAGGAATTTAGCTCATGGCAGGTTTTGGCCACAGAGTCTCAGGGAACAGAAACCTCTGCTTATTCACGCAAGATTCTTCGGTGTGTCCCACCAATATGCTCTGATAGTGGCCAAATCAAGAATCAAGGCAATTCCGCAACTGCCAAAAATCTGTCTGTGTACCAAGAAACGCCAGTTAAGCAAGTATTTTTACATGCATATCGCAGACAGACTAGATTAAGATGTTGATTTATTTCAGGGACAAGATCATGTCTCTTATGGTAGCTATTTTTTTGGAAACTTTTACAGCTGCTTAATTAGGGTTAATGAACAGTTCATATCTAGTTGGATTTGTGGCAATGAAAAGTTTTGGAAGTTTAAAATATTTAACTTTTTTAGAATTATTTTTTTAAACACAAAGATGATTTCTCTGAAACTGAAATTTACCATGCACTGATAAAGTCTGATTAGTGGATCATTATCATGCGAACAAAAGCAAAAATCATAATTGACATTAAATATAGGAGAGCTAGTCTCCCACAAATTCCATGCATCTCTTACGTACAAGAGGAAGATTCTACAGAAGTAGTAGAAATAATTTACAACACAGAACACAAGTGTATTGTATCAAATGCACATAAGATACTGTTAACTTCTACTCCCAGGCAATATTAGTCCAAAACTGAGATCTAAAAATTAATAAATAAATCAATCACTTTGAGGTGGCTATAAGCTAACGGCTATAAACTAACTCTTTCTCCCAACTACCTCTACCTTGTTTGAACTGGCCTTATTTATTTGATATGATTATTAAGTTAATTGAACCTCTGCAGGACTTTCATGAACTGAAGGGTTTAAGCACAGAAGTTATTTCTGCCATCACCAATACCACTTTGCTGCTTAGGCAGGAATATTGGCCATGCCATTTAAAAGATAGGCCTTAAACAAATTATTTTTTCATCTCTTATACTGAAACTCCCAACCCATATCTTCATCTTGACAGCTTGCTGGTTTTATTAATCTAAATTGAAACACCTTTTTTAAACATTAGCAACTTTTGTGCCTTTTAAAAAAAATCTTATTGGGAAATAAAGAACAAGCACCTAATGGTGATGGCAGTAGAAATTTTAGACTCAGTGCCTGTGGGAATAAATAGCAAATCTGTGGCTAAAGGAGAGGAGATATATCTGAGTGAGCGTGATGACAATGTTTTCACCTCCCACACAGTATTTCATAAATGTCTGCAGTCACCAAGTTATGGTCAGCACAACACAAAAGGCGTTAGGTAGTTTCAATATTCCATAGCTGTAGTGCAGGAAAAAAAAATCCACCCAGTATCTTATAATTTTGTCAATGTCTGAAAGGAGTGTGTTGTTTTCAAAAGCCCTGCTCTCTCATGATACTCTTGGATTTCAGACTTTGAAAGCAGGGCAAGATTCCAGTCATGAAGGATGAAATTACTACCTTAAAAAAAGCCATAAACAGTTAAATCTGTAGCTGGTATATCAAATGACCTGCATCAGTCTGCCACCAAATACGGCCATGTTGGCATTCTGGCTATTTTTTTTCTTTTCCTTTTTTTCATGCAGCATTCATGAAAACTAAATGCTCAAAAATCTTTGGTAAAATACTAAGGATTTGTCTGACAAAAAAACATATCAGAAATTATCTCTGTAATATATACAGTTAAGGAGAAACTTGTCACATACATTTCTCATCATGGAAGGTCCAGTTTTATAACCAGACATGGCAGATCTCTCACCCAATGAAACAGAGACACAAAAAGACACCCAACTGTTCTGTAAGTCTGATAATCAATGTCATGGATCATAGAAAGCTGTGAGTAATTCAAGCCTTTTCCATATGACTTCCCCCAGAAATATAATGAAAGATTATAAAAAATCATCTAATATTTTACACTGTGAGACCACGATCTATTTCTAATGAAAATTAAGAGTCTGTTTTCTCTGGAGACCAAACAAAACTCTGCAAAATTCCTTATTGAACAAAATCAAAACCCTGAAAACACCCAAAGGACTCTCAAAGTTGGCAAACAGATCAAAGTATTTCACGTAGATTTAAAAGAGAATCTCTGCAAGCACTGCTATATCAACCCTGACAAAACAGTAAACAGCATGACAGCATCCTTAATAGTGAAATACAAATGGTCCAATGGCTTTCTGTCTAATTGTGCAAGTACATACTCTTTAGAGATGCTTAAGAACTATGTGTTTGAAATTTCTGCTGTAATTAAACTTACTAACGTACTGAACACTGGGGAATACAGAGAAAACAGAATAACTTCTTCCCATTACACGGAAGACTCAGAGGACTCATGTAGGTGAAAATATATGTATGTGTTACCAACATGCCTTTGTGTAGCACTTCAAAAAAAGCAAACAGTAATACAAAGTTAATTTGACATACACATTCTCTGTGCATTTTTCAAAAGTAAACAGCAAGACTGACAGATGGCCCACTCAAGCCCCTGAGCAAAAATATGACAGAGCCTTTAATTGGCTGTAATCATCAATTGTCATAGATAAGAGTACAGTTATGCAGTTGCAAAAGAAAGTCAAATTAGTAGAGTTAGTCTATCAGGTAGCTTTATACAACTTCACCTGCTCAGAACTCGCACGTCAGCAGCAGCTGCATTTATCCAAGATCATAAGTCACTTTTCTGACATCACCTAACAGGGATTTTCAGGAGTAATTACACTTACATCAGAACTTTAGAGTTCATTTTAACTGCAAAGCCTTTTAAATATAGAGGTAAACTAAAAGTGTATGAATGAGATGTTTAGTCCACACTAGTTCCAAAGAATTCAAGGAATGATAGAATCATAGAGTTGTTTGGTTTGGAAGGGACCTTTAAGATCAGCTAGTCCAACTCTCCTGCTGTAGGCAGGGACGTCTTCCATTAGATCAGGCTGCCCAAAGCCCCATTCAACTGGATCTTGAACACTTCCGGCGATGGGGCAGCCCAAACTTCTCTGGGCAGCCTGTTCCAGTGCCTCACCACACGAATCATAAAAAAGTTCTTCTTTATGTCCATCTAAACCTACCGTCTTTCAGTTTAAAACCATTGTTTTTGTCCTGTCATTACAGGAAGTGAGTACCTAGAATTTATATGCTTGTATTCAGCTTAACAGATGAAATCCACAATCCATCTTCCTGAGAGAGAAACAGGTTTTTACACAGTTGTCTTTTTCCAGTGGCAACATGTTGTAAATGTTTTGTTTTCCCTTTTTTCACAGAATCATAGAATGGTTTGGGTTGGAAGGGACCTTTAAGATCAGCTAGTCCAAACCCCTGCAATGAACAGGAACATCTTCAACTAGATCAGGCTGCCCAGAGTTCCATTGAACCTGACCTTCAATGTTTCCAGGGATGGGACACCTACAGCCTCTCTGGGCAACCTGTTCCAATGCTTTTCCACTGTCATTGTAAAAAATTTCTTTCTCATATCTAGCCTGAATCTACTCTCCTTTAGTTTTTTAGTATGCATTATCACCATATCATGTAAACCCCACCACTCAGCACCTGTGTGGTGTAGCAGATGAGACAGCAAATAGCTTACCACATAATTAAATACAGGTAAAGTCTTTTAATCTAAATAACAGAAAATACAAACAGGTGCAGTCTGTTTATTGCACAGAAGACAGTAAGTGCACACAAGTATCACCTAAACACTCCAGAGCAAATAACTGCAATCATTATGGTGCTTGAGACAGAATCTGCAAGACTACCCCCAGTGCACATCAAATGCTTTTCTAAATTCCTGTGTGTGTCTTGCATGCAAATTGAGTCCACCCATACATGAGCACCCTCAGAGTAGTCATAACACAGTCCACTCAAGGTTAATTATCTTTCATTAAATTAATTCACTCATGTATGGCTGTTGCAATAGATAGCAGTCTTACACATAACAACTCGCTATTCATGTCCCGGATCATGACAGACAGACAAGCATTTCACCAGAAGTAATTATTTTTACTTTTAATGATCCCCTCACTAGCTGACCTCCACAATACAATCACATTTTCCTCACGCGTAGTAGCTTTTTTGTTCTGTTTATCCAAGTGCTCTTGGATAAACAAAACATGCACGTTTTTTCCAGTCCGTTAAGGCTAGTATTTCCCCTTGGTCCTAGGCAAGCTGCTTAGAATCACATTTCCTGTTTAGACAAAACAACTACCAGCACCAGTCATTTTCAGCCTTATTTCTTCTGCCCCCCACTACTATTTTTTTGGCAAAGGATTTACCGCAGCAGTGAAATTAGCAGATTGAGATTGCTTTCACCTTACATCTCATGCGCGCACCACCGAACAGCACTGGCTATCAGTCACTCTACACAATATCCTCCCTATCGCCAACTGGTTTGTTAGGCAAGATGTTTCAAATTTCTTTCTCTACCATGGACTACATGTGGCAGGAGCCAGCTGCCAGCAGTTGTACATCCAAAACATGGAGTCACAGAACAGAAGAAAAACTAGTGCAGAGTCATGATAAAGGTTCACATGGTTTCTCTCTCTGTTGACACTTTTGTAACAAGAAAACAAGATAGAAGATAAGCACTGGATACACAAATGCCCAGCAGAAACTATTGTCTGTGTTAGTCAAAACCCAACATCCAATAGGCACACCAGACTGACATGAATGTAAACAAAAGGGGACAAACATGAGCCAGCAATGTGCCCTGGTGGCCAGGAAGGCCAATGGCATCCTGGGGTGCATTAGAAGGGCTGTGGTCAGTAGGTCGAGGGAGGTCCTCCTCGCCCCCTATTCTGCATTGGTGTGGCCGCATCTGGAGTATTGCGTCCAGTTCTGGGCCCCTTGGCTCAAGGATAGAGAACTGCTAGAGAGAGTCCAGCGCAGAGCCACAGAGATGATCAAGGGAGTGGAACATCTCCCTTATGAGGAAAGGCTGAGGGAGCTGGGTCTCTTTAGCTTGGAGAAGAGGAGGATGAGGGGTGACCTCATCAATGTTTATAAATATATTAAGGGTGAGTGTCAGGAAGATGGAGCCAGGCTCTTCTCAGTGTCATTAAGCGATAGGACAAGGGGCAACGGGTTCAAGCTGGAGCATAGGAGGTTCCGGGTTAACATGAGGAAAAACTTTTTCACTGTGAGGGTGACAGAGCACTGGAACAGGCTGCCCAAAGAGGTTGTGGAGTCTCCTTCTCTGGAGACATTCAAAACTCGATTGGACACGTTCCTGAGTGATGTGCTCTAGGTGGCCCTGCCCTGGCAGGGGGCTTGGACTAGATGATCTTTCAAGGTCCCTTCCAACCTCTGTGATTCTGTGATTCTGTGAATAATATTCAGAATTCCTTTGAATTATATTCTTTTCAGTGTAGGGAAACAGCAAAGTACTGGAGAAGGGAATAAATATTACAGTTCTTGGACTGGAATAATGAGTGGCATTTTAAAATTATATATATTCCGAATCTTCTATTGTCGTTTCTAGTTTAAATGCAAATAAAACTAAATTTTATGACATTATGGAGTCCTGTATTAAGCTAGAATGAAAAATACAAAGAATTTATATGTTAATAACTACTTCTACCTGGAGAGAAATAAAAGTATCTTATATCTACATTTTCGTCTTTAAGATCTAAGCAATTATCTCAGTTTCCAACAGCAATACATTTGCTTCACAATGTTACAGCTGACAACTGGTGTTTGCCAGCCTTCACCAAGAGCAAGGCTGGATTGCTGCATCAGGATATATGGGATGAACTTTCAGTGAACTGCTGCATGCTCATTGTGTGGACTTTGAGGCACCATGGACTCTTAATATTGATCATGAACATTTATATTCTAGAACTGTAAAGCAAAAAGAAAAATTTACATCTAGATACCGCAAACTTTTTCTAGGTATGGGATGAAAACTCCTCCACCCCACCATTCTTCACCCTCTTGCACATTAAAACTCAGCTACAGATGATCAAAACTGACAAAATTTATAACGATAATGGTCACACTTCTCCCCACGCATTCTTATGTTCACCTAAATAAGCAGAGACTGAGAGAAAAAACATGGAGATTTTTACTGTTGCTGCTATTTGGGATTAGCACTTTTTAGGAAGTGAACTTCTCCTATGGTATTTAGTTACCAATACCACTTCAAGTACTTGATTTTTTTTTTTTAATCATACTAGAACACTTAGTAAAAACAATGCCTGAAAAATAGGTTTTAAAACTACGTGCACTCGTCAGACATGTCCTTTTTAAACCCTAAGAACACAGTTTTGTAAGAAGATTGAAAGCAGGAAACTAACTCAGTTGATCACACCTATGTCCAAGAGTCTTGGAAAAAAACAAACGTTTTTGCACAGCATCCATGAAAAGCAACATGTGATTTAATTTTTTTCTTCCATTCTGAAAGCAAAAAATTTAATCACAGTTATGACTGTTCACCGTTTTTCACAGAAACAAAATCATATAGTTTATTTATTTGACATATTAGAACATTTAGAAAGCCTTCAAAAATTACCTTTGAAAAAGCCTTGCCTGTTAGAGACCTGACTTCTTAGAAGAATCACACTAAAGCCTTCAGCCTTAGCCTTCTTGAGGCACAGTTCTAGATTTCTTAACATTTTCACTCTACACCATTCTACCACCTGATAAGTCAAAAACACTTACCTCTGCATATTTTGCCATTGAACTGGCTTCAACTGCATAGACTTTTCTAGCTCCAGCCTGCACTGCAAAATATGAAAGGATTCCTGACCCACAGCCAACGTCTAGGACCACCTTGAAAACAAAAGGCAGACCAAAAGAAACAAAACAATCAAAAAGTCACTTCCTGACACCTTTTTGAGTAACTAAATTTTCATAGCTGTACCCTGCATTTATTAAGCCTAGAATTAGGCAAAAACATTACTAATTTAATTAAAAAAAGTGAAAAGGCTTTGAAGCATTTTAGTGTCCTTAATACTTACTTTAGCAGCAATGGCACATTTTTAAAAGACTGTGGATTATTTTCATGTGTAAATACATGGCTATGGTTTGGAGCAAATAGATTTTTGTAATAAAGTTTCTTTAGGGGAAAAATTTGAAAAACAAGCATATTTTGCATACACTCAGACAGATGGAAGACATGACAATAATAATTCTCAAAGAATTAAGGACTACAGAATCATGTCTTTCTGAATGAAAAATTACTGTGATGTGGACTTATACTGGATAAAACCAAACTGTATCTTTGTTCAAATACTGATTCTGCTTGCTGACTTCAATATTAGACCGTTAATTGCACTGCTTGATGTGGTATCTCTCAAAGGCCCTCAGTTAAACATAAATCCCCAAAGCCTCATTTTCTCCATCAGTCAGGTGGCTCACTTGTTGCAAGCTAAGGTAATGACTGAAATGTTCCAAAAGCTCAAAATTTTTGTTTCAATGTACAGTATAGTGCAAAGCAAATGACTGTTGCAACAGTCCAGACAAGCCTTTAGTTCCAACCTTTATTCAGTTGTACAGGTCACTCAGCAGTGCTGCAGAGCCATAAGAACACGGAAGGAAAGGCTAACTGCCAGAGAAATGGTTAAGATGACATGACTGATGTGATCTTTGATGCAAATCCCACTTTTGCACTGCCCAACAGAATTAGGCTAATACTAATATCTTGCTTCCCCAAAATTTTAATACCAGCTTTCAGAAAAATCTCACAGAACAGCTCACCATTTGGGTTCCTCCTACGGGTTTGTGCTTGACTGAAAAAAGCAGCAACAGTTTTCCTCCCTGTGGCTGAAATTCTCATTAAATTTTCTTCCAAGATATGAAATTCACAAGCTCATTAGGTTGATTTAAGCCACCTGGAACTGGAACCTCCTAAGATTTCAAAGCACTTCAGCCATGAAATCAAGCTACACTTATTATCCAATCTCAAGACTGAAGAGCAGAGAAGCTTAAATACAATCTGGATTCAGAGTATATACTGCAGCTTAGTATGCCACCAGCTATCCCTGTTATTTATTGCTTCTCTGCCCCAACCTTCTATACACATTGCTTAGGAGCCTTTAAAAACACAACATTTTGTGTATTCAACAGAATAGTTTTGACAGCAAAATAATCTCTTAGAGTGAAGGGCACATTTTAATCCCCCAAAGTTACTCTACATGACACTTAGGTTATACATTGAAGAATGCAGTCTAACACACATGGCCTGAATCTGTTGTAGATAATACGAATCTGTGTTACAGAAGTACTACACTGCAAAATAAATAAACATTGCTTCTGATATTGCATATAGTCTCAAGTTTGGCATAGAAGTCAGAGCCTTGCCTGTAATAATTTTCCTTCCTAGTGAAAGATTTTATTAAGCTCATTTTTTTTTTTTATATATCACAGGTGACAGGCTGTTACAGATCAGGGTTTTTTTTTTTCTGGTGTGAGAGTATGGTCTATGCCCAGAAGAACCAGCTCTTCAGAACACCAAGTGACAGTAAGTATTGGTTATGTGAGTAGGGAGGGCGACAATGACAAGTCAAAGCCAATTTCATTGAACCATAGATCTGACAGAAGGTTTGATAGGCTATTTCTCAATACCTAATGGGACCCACAAATACAATAATGCTTTCTCTCTGCATATGTGGAAAGTATAAGGAAGAACCAACTTTTCAAGCTCAATATAAAAAAATTCAGTGGAGCAGTATGTCTTTTTGCGCTAGACCTCATTCTGATGCCATTTCTTACATTATACCTATGTCTCTAACAGCAGGTGGTACATCTGTATTGGAATGTTGGTGGTTTTTTTTTCTGGATGATTTACTAAGACTAACTCTAGTCTGATTTTCTTCTAGCTTAGTCCAGTTCAGTTTAATCCAAAATTAATCCAGCTTGCTTGCTTTGAGACCACTCCACAATGTGAAGTGAAGCATCCTGAGTGGCCATGGTAGAAATTCACCTCAGAAGCTCACTCCTGGCCCACATTAAGACCCTACTGAAGACACAAATGAGCATAGCAAACTGAAGCAGCTGACACAGAGATTTATCCAGTAATTAGTGAAGCAAGGGGAAAAGGCACTCAGAAATCATGTGTGACACACAGCGTCGGAATTGTTGAAGGCTGCACAACAAGACATAGGTATGTCCTGTAAGACTTCCTATATCAACAGCCCATGGCACACCAGAGACCTTGATCTAGAATAGAACTTTCAAGGGAGGACCCTGCTGTGTGGGTGCTGGGCTGCATGGAATGGCTGGTGGCTCTCCCTGAGGCTGGGATCAGTGGTAACCTGTGGGGCAGGTGGGCTTTGGCTGGGAAGAATCATCAAGTATGAAGCAATGGGTAGAGAGGACCAGACTGAATCACTGAGAAGACTGAACAGGAGATAGTTGGGATCTTCACAGACACTTTTTAGAGGTAAAAGCCCTGGCTGTGCAGCTAATATCACAGACAGAAATGCAGCTTTTATGAGCACAGTACCTTCTTAAGAAATGAAGACGGCTGGGGAGAGACAGGACCATCTATAGAAAAGTAGGGCGAGAGTACTTTTGCCATCAGATTTCCAATCTACCAAGGAGGGCTGAAAAACTAGGTACATGTTGGAGGTCATCATAGCCTGAAGAGAAGGCATGAGGGGAAGTGTTCAGGAGACAGTGCAATGGAGGTCCCCATGCAACTCTTGTAAAATCAGCATGACGGCAGCCATGTGAGATGCATGTACACAAGCACACATAGCATGGGAAACAAACACGAGGAATCTGAAGTCCATGCACAGATGCACAATTTTTGCCCCATAAGGATGACAAAGACATGGTGCAATAGTTTGCATAGCTAATGCTGTGATGGATGGCTGCAGGCTATCCGAGAGGGTAGGCTGGAAAGGTCAGAAGGAGGGGTTGTACCCTATGCAAAGAATGGCTCAAGTGCTGGAGCTTTGGGAATAGGCAATGAGCTAGCTGCGTGCTTATGGGTAGAGATGACAAGATACAGGGTTAGGGATACAGATGTTGTTGGGGTAGGTATCTGTTATAGACCACTTGATCAAGAAGATGGAAACAATGTCGTCTGGAGGAAGCTACATGATCATGGGGCCTAGTACTTATTGAGAAATTCAACCACCCCAATTCCTACTGGAAAGGTGGTATGGTGAGGCACAACCAATCCAGGGGATTTCTGCAATGTCTTGATAAATTTCTGATGAACAGTGAACAATAAGCTGAGCATGAGAACTGTTTTACTGAATATGCTGCTTACAAACATTCCCAGCCTCTAGAGAAGGGATGACTGCTAGAAGCCACCTTTGTAAAAAAGAGAGACCTAAGGGTCCTCCTGCTCAACAGCAAGCTGAATACAAGTCAGCCCTTGCAGCCAAGGTGGCCAGCTGCATACTGGGCTGTATTAGCAAGAGTGCAACCAGCAGAGGTCATGGAAAGGCCATTTTTAAGATGACATTTGGGAAACTCTGTCCAGTTTTGATCTCCTCAACACAAGACAGACACTGACATATTGCAGCAAGTTCCGTGGGGTTCCACCAAGATAATTAGGGGGCTGGAGGACATGACATACGAAGAGAGGCTTGAGAGAAATCAGTTAATTGAGTTTGAACAAGAGGAGGCAGGCTAACGGGAGAGCTTACTGCTGTCTTCATCTGCCTAATGGGAGGTCAGAGAAAACTAAGACAGACTCTTCTTGAAGGAGACACACAGTTATAGGACAACAGATGATGGACACAAGTTGTTACACAAGAAATTCCAACAGATATAGTAAAGCTTTTTCACCGTAAGGGTTGTCAGACACTGGAACAGGTTCCCTACAGTGTCTGTTATCTCCATCCTTGGATCCATTCAAATGTCACTGGACAGACCTTAAGCAACCTGGTCTAGTTGCCCTTGTTTTCAATAGAGGTTTGGACTACAGATGTCCAGAGGTTCTTTCTGACCTAAATTACTTTTAAACCAATGAACTCACAATAGCACACCTTGCTCCCCAAGTGGCATTGCTTTTATCTCTGGCATCTCATACAGAATGCTTTGCTCCCTCCAGATGAGAAGAGCACCCTAAGAGCAGTCATTAAGAAAAAGTGCTGTGAAATAACAATACATGGTACTAGTATGCTTCTTTCTGAAAAGTAGAATTTTAAAATAAATAATAGACAGATACTTGGGTGATGATGACGTAATGCATATTGAGAGGAAAGGCGGCAGATTGTATGTGCTTCAGTATTTATTTTGTAATGGGAATGCAGCTACTTCAGCAATTATCAGAAATGAGAGTCAGGAATAACCTATACCCTACCCTCCTGACCACAGTTCAGTACTGCTCCTGCTTTCACCTACACAGATGAATAACTTTCCTAACGTGAATTTAATGGGAATTACTCACACGTGAAAATATGCTTGTATGCTTGAGTACTTGCACAATTAGAGTCCTGAAAAGCACTTTTGAATAAAAGGGGTGGGAGGCAGAGGTCAAACAAGGAAGAGCAACAGGAGGGCAAACACATAAAACTAAAAGCAAAAATGTCACATATCTACAATGACATTTATCATTCAAAATTGCTACATATCAGCAAGACTATATAGAGAAAGTATTATTCTTTTTCTTTTTTTAGCATGTCCCTTTGACTGAATAATGTGAATGGTTAATTTGTGTGATCCTTCATCCTGGACGACTGGAGGTTCTAATTCTAGTTGCTTTGCTTTTAAATAAACTATTTATAAATAGACTACAAATGAAATATAGAATCATAGAATCATTAAGGTTGGAAGAGACCTCAAGGATCATCTAGTCCAACCACCCTCCCACCACCTATTACCCACTAAACCATGTGCCTAAGTACCAGATCCAACCTTTCCTTAAACACACCCAGGGACAGTGACTCCACCACCTCCCTGGGCAACCTGCTCCAATGCCCAACCACTCTTCTGAGAAGAAATTTCTCCTAATTTCCAATCTGAACCTCCACTGGTGCAACTTGCAGCCTTTCCCCCTTGTCCTATCGCTAGGTATCTGTGAGAAGAGGGTGACCCCCAGCTCGCCACAACTTCCTTTCAGGTAGTTGTAGAGGGCAATAAGGTCTCCCCTCAGCCTTCTCTGCTCCAGACTAAACAAGCCCAGTTCCCTCAGCCACTCTTCATAAGACCTGTGCTCCAGACCCTTCACCAATTTTGTTGCCCTTCTCTGGACATGCTCCAGGGCCTCGATGTCTTTCTTGTGGTGAGTGGCCCGAAACTGGACACAGTACTTGAGGTGCGGCCTCACCAGGGCTGAGTACAGGGGGACGATCACCTCCCTGTTCCTGCTGGCCACACTATTCCTGATACAAACCAGGATGCCGCTGGCCTTCTTGGCCACCTGGGCACACTGCTGGCTCATGTCTAGGCGAGCATCAATCAACACCCCCAGGTCCTTTTCCTCTGCACAGCTTTCCAGCCACCCCGCCCCCAGCCTGTAGCGCTGCCTGGGGTTGTTGTGACCAAAGTGCAGGACCTGGCACTTAGTCATAGAATCATAGAATCATTAAAGTTGGAAGAGACCTCAAGGATCATCCTGTCCAACCGTCCCACCACCACCTATTACCCACTAAACCATGTCCTTCAGGACCACATCTAACCTTTCCTTAAACACCTGCAGGGACGGTGACTCCACCACCTCCCTGGGCAACCCGTTCCAATGCCGTCATGTTGAACCTCATCCCATTGGCCTCTGCCCACCAATCCAACCCATCCAGGTCCCTCTGCAGAGCCATCCTACCCTCTGGCAGATTGACACTTCCTGTCAACTTGGTGTCATCTGCAAACTTACTAAGGGCGCACTCAATTCCCTCATCCAAATCATCAACAAAGATGTTGAAGAGGATGGGCCCCAATACTGACCCCTGCGGAACACCACTCACAACCGGTCTCCAGCTGGATATAACTCCATTCACCAACACAATTCAAAAGGCTCATAACCTAAGACTTATTTTCAAAAGAAGTAGAAATGTGCCAACCTTTACTCAGTTTGAAACAGCATTATACACTGCTACTGTAAAATTTAGTTATGAGCCTTTTTATTAGTAAGTATAACCAATCAAAACACTTTGAACTACCCTCTTTTGGCTCTATAACAATTCAAAGTCTAAGACAAAGTTATCTTAAAAAAATAGTGAAAGCTTTAAGTTGACTCCTTCCAAGAGTAAATACAAAGGAGTATATGCCGATAAGAATTACCATATTAACGTGAACAATCCAGCCTCAGATTCATTAGATTCTGAATGAGTTTTCCTTACTCTTTTAAGCTTCAATAGACATAAATGGCCAATCCAAGCAGTACTCTCACCTTGTCCTGACAGAGCTTACCTCCGACAGACAGTGTTTGAATTTATCACTAAGAACCCTCTCAAAGGGTCCAGAATTAATTTTGTCCACCACAACTTAGATAACCTGTTGCACTTTCTCATACAGATTTTTTTTCTCCAAAAAAAAACCCAGCTTAGGATAAGGCTGGGTAAAAAAATGGCTGGAAAGCTAAGCCCAGAGAGTAGTGGTGAACGAAGCTAAATCCAGCTGGCAGCCGGTCACAAGTGGTGTTCCCCAGGGTTCAGCACTGAGGCTGGTCTTGTTTAGTGTCTTTATCAATTATCTGGATGAGGAGATTGAGTGCACCCTCAGTAAGTTTGCGGATGACACTAAATTGGGTGGAAGTGTCGATCTGCTCAAGAGTAGCAAGGCTCTGCAGAGGGATCTGGACAGGCTGGATCGATAGGTCAAGGCCAGCTGTATTAACAAGCTGGATTAACAAGGCTGAGTGCTGGGTCCTGCACTTCTGTTGCAACAGCCCCAGGCGATGCTACAGGCTTGGGGAAGAGTGGCTGGAAAGCTCCCTGGAGGAAAAGGACCTGGGGTTATTGTTAACATCCAGCTGAACATGAGCCGGCAGTGTGCCCAGGTGGCCAAGAAGGCCATCGGCATCCTGGCTTGTATCAGACACAGTGTGGCCAGCAGGAGTAGGGAAGTGATTGCCCCCTTGTACTTGGCTCTGGTGAGGCCGCACCTCGAGTGCTGTGTTCAGTTTTGGGTCCCTCACTACAAGAAGGACATTGAGGTGCTGGAGCATGTCCAGAGAAGGGCAACAAAGCTGGTGAAGGGTCTGGAGCACAAGTCTTATGAGGAGCAGCTGAGAGAACTGGGGTTGTTTAGTCTGGAGGCTGAGGGGAGATCTTATTGCTCTCTACAACTACCTATAAGGAGGTTGTGGTGAGGTGGGTGTTGGTCTCTTCTCCCAAGCAACAAGTGATAGAACAAGAGGAAACAGCCTCAAACTGCTCTAGGGGAGGTTTAGGTTGGATATTAGGAAAAATTTCTTCACCAAAAGGGAGCTAAGGCATTGGAACAGGCTTCCCAGGGAGGTGGTGAAATCACCGTCCCTGGAGGTGTTCAAAAAACATGTAGACATGGGACTCCAGGACATGGTGGTGTTGGGTTGATAGTTGGATTTGATGATCCTAGAGATCTTTTCCAACCCTAAAGATTCTATAATTCTATGATTCAATGATTCTATTAAAAAAATAATGCTTTATCACTGGATATCCCTTCCCTATAGGCAAAATTGACAGAATCTAGGGAAGGAGGCAACAAATCTAAAGAAATATACTGGGGAGATGCAGAGAGGTAAGAAACATAGGATAAATATCAATTGAATAAAACTTATTCCAATTATGCAGGTATTAAAATAATAATGTTCTTTTTGCCTTTTTCATCTCTTCACTGCTATCATTAAATGTTTCTGCCTGCTTTATAGTTTCTGGATGTAGGATAAATATAGTTGCCGTATTTCCAATAGATCAAGTCTTAGCATAATGGGTTTCTCAGGTTCTCATGGGAAAGGATTTTGCCACAATGAAGGTAGTTCAATTTTTTCAGCTACATTTATTCTGAAAATTGCCATTTCTTAACAGAATCAGGAAAAAGAGAGATCATTTTCTAGGTGGGTGGCCAACAACACCCAGCCTGTAATAGTCTTACTATTAGCTATGCTGAAGAGAACCCAAGGCACCTCCAAGAGTCAGGAAAATAAATAAACCAAGAGCAAAAGCAAGTAAGCTGTACTATAATCTTACACAGGAGCAAGATTTCCTATGGAGGAAAACAGTATGCAAAACCTGAATTCCTCACTGCAGGCACAAAAATGGAATGGGTATGTTACCTACAGGGATAAATCCGCCTTTTGCATTATAACAAGGGGGCATCCTATTTGGCAAGAAGCCAATGGCAAATAAAATCCTCTCTGTGTTGTTTCTTTCACCATATATTAAAGTTACATATTCCAGTACAAAATTTAATCCATTAATGACACACTAGCTCCATTTACCCAGCTGGTATCATCCAATTACTACATGCTTTGGGGGGAGCACCCCTGTGCGCACCACTAGGTTACTAACCTTATTGAATGAAACAGCAAAGGAGGACTGTATCAGGCCTGAAAAAAATTACAGACTGAAATCTATTTGTTTCATTTCTATAAAAGCAAATAGTTAAGTGTAGTTTTTAAAGAAGCACTGTTTACCTAAGTTGCAGGGCAAAGAAAAATTATCAGCCGCACTTGACCTTATTACTGAACCTAATTAATAGGTAAAACATAATGATCTTCAAACAATCCAGGTACATTTCATACTCTCCTCATTTTGGCCGTAAGTATGCTACACATTTAAAGGGAAATGTTTTGTTTAGTATTTGCTTGCATGTTATTATACACAATAGAAGAAAGAGATGACAAGGTAAAAAAATAAATAATAGCAGCTTCATTTTCTCCATCATTTTTCTTTGCAGTCTGCTGCCCAAACATCATCAACAGAGCTCACATGGTCTCAGCTGGCATTCTGAGACCTGGAAAACATTCTTGCTAGGCTGCTCCTTACAAACTGCCTATTTGCTTACAGAAGGTCATACATAGCCTTATTTTTTTTGCTGGTTTTTATTACTTTATTGCGAGATGAGCAATGTCATAGCAACATACACAGATGACACACTGTCCAGTGATGAAAGAGCAGAGAGAACTAGCTCAGGCAGGCCACTGGACAACGCACAGCTAAATTAAACTCAGTGATGATTAACATAACTTTGTGGAAAATATGAACTGTTCATATACCTGCCAAGTTCTAAATGAATCATCATCAACAGCAACAACAAAGAGTGTAGGCACCATTATGAATTGTTTGGTGAAGATCAATGCTCAATGGACAGATGCAGTCCCAGGAAAAAAAAGTTAAGAATTATGAGAAGTATGGTAAAGATTAACTAGGAAGGTAGAATTCTGCAATATAATTCAATCATATGGCATTGTCTACACTACCATGTATAATTCCTGCCAATCCTTCTCAAAACAGAATTAATGGTGACACTGAGAAAGAGGGCAAGAATGATAACAGGGCATGTGCAATTCCTCCATACAGGAAAAGACAGAGAGAACTGAGAACACTGGCCTTGGAAGCAAGACTAGATAAGAAGAGACAACAAAATCAGACACAATGGGGGAATGACAGAAAGAAAATTAGAACTTCAATCCTCCTTTGCCTTACAACATAAAAGCAAAATAATAGAATTAGAAAGCTGATAAATTAAAAACCTTACTAAAGGAGATACTTTTCTGCATAATGTGTGATTATATTATGGAATTTTTTGCTGTGTTAAGGGTGGGACTGGAGAAGAGTGTGCAATGGGACTGGTCCTGGAGAGGGTCAGAAAGTCTCTAGTTAGTGTGACAAATTGCAATAGGAAACAAAAAGTTAAAAATACATTGTAAAATATACCAGTCCTATGCTTTTAATTTCAGCGACCCTAAAACTGAAATTAGAAAATTATTTAGTCTGTGGCTGGGAGGCAGCTTATCCCAATCCCCCCAGTGGATGTTTTCTTTCATCTTTCATGGAAGAATCTAGTTTGGACAATGTGAGAGGCAGAGGACTAGATAAAGAAGTAATAATCATCATTATATTCATTACAGTACTCTTCAAGATCTATTCATATTTCATATCTTTTCTATTTCATATTTTAGAGATGAGTTTGGCATCTGAAGTTCTAAGTAGCTGCATTGTTTCCAAATTTTTACCTTGAATGGAGTCACAGCAACCACTTATGTGCTTGCTCAGTTTGCAATGACTGTCGGATGCAGAAACATTCAGTGTAGACCTCCATAAAAGAGACATAAACCTTTGCAGGTATTTGCAAGAGACTATATGGCACAACAAAAATACACAGTTAAGATAAGGAAACTAATACTGTATATGAGTTCCAAGATGCCAAATGGGAATGACGACAGCCTAAAATGTCAAGAAATACACACTTGTAGGTTCCCAGATTGTCCACGGAAGACAGCAGAGGAATTCGTAGCTCCTGTTTGGATCCATGTTTGGTGCCATTCATCCTGAGGATGTACTATCACCATCATGTATTGTCATCCATGTGCATAACAATAACAGAATCACAGAATCACAGAATCACAAGGGTTGGAAGGGACCTCGAAAGATCATCTAGTCCAACCCCCCCCGTGCCAAGGCAGGGCCACCTAGAGCACATCACTCAGGAACATGTCCAGTCGGGTTTTGAATGTCTCCAGAGAAGGAGACTCCACAACCTCTCTGGGCAGCCTGTTCCAGTGCTCTGTCACCCTCACGGTGAAAAAGTTTTTCCTTACGTTAACCCGGAACCTCCTATGCTCCAATTTGCACCCGTTGCCCCTTGTCCTATCGCTTAGTGAGGCCGAGAAGAGCCTGGCTCCATCTTCCCGACACTCACCCTTAACATATTTATAAACATTGATGAGGTCACCCCTCAGCCTCCTCTTCTCCAAGCTAAAGAGACCCAGCTCCCTCAGCCTTTCCTCATAAGGGAGATGTTCCACTCCCTTGATCATCTTAGTGGCTCTGCGCTGGACTCTCTCTAGCAGTTCCCTGTCCTTCTTAAGCTGAGGGGCCCAGAACTGGACGCAATACTCCAGATGCGGCCTCACCAATGCAGAATAGAGGGGGAGGAGGACCTCCCTCGACCTACTGACCACAGCCCTTCTAATGCACCCCAGGATGCCATTGGCCTTCCTGGCCACCAGGGCACATTGCTGGCTCATGGTCATCCCCCCGTCCACCAGGACCCCCAGGTCCCTTTCCCCTACACTGCTCTCCAGCAGGTCAGTCCCCAACCTGTACTGGCACATGGGATTCTTCTTTCCCAGGTGCAAGACCCTACACTTGTCCTTGTTGAATCTCATCAGGTTCCTCCCCGCCCAGCTCTCCAGCCTATCTAGGTCCCGCTGAATGGCAGCACATCCCTCTGGTGTGTCAGCCACTCCTCCCAGTTTAGTGTCATCAGCAAACTTGCTGAGGGTACACTCCGTTCCCTCATCAAGGTCGCTGATGAAGATATTGAATAGTACCGGACCCAGCACCGACCCCTGAGGGACTCCACTAGTCACAGGCCTCCAACTAGATTCGGCCCCATTGACCACAACCCTCTGACATCTGCCCTCCAGCCAGCGCACAATCCACCTCACTACCTGATCATCCAGGCCACACCTCCTCAGCTTGCCCACAAGGATGCCGTGGGAGACGGTGTCAAATGCCTTGCTGAGGTCAAGATAGACCACATCTACTGCCCTTCCATCATCCATCCACCTGGTTACATCCTCATAGAAGGCTATCAGGTTGGTCAAGCATGACTTTCCCTTGGTAAAACCATGCTGACTGTTCCCAATAACCTTCTTGTCCTTGATGTGCCTGGAGACAGTGCCAAGGACAAGTTGTTCCATCACCTTTCCCGGGATGGAGGTGAGGCTGACCGGTCTGTAGTTACCCGGGTCCTCCTTCTTGCCCTTTTTGTAGACTGGAGTGACATTAGCCTTCCTCCAGTCCTCAGGCACCTCTCCTGTCTCCCATGACTTGCTAAAAGTGATGGAGAGCGGCCTGGCAATGACCTCCGCCAGCTCCCTCAGCACTCGCGGGTGCATCCCATCAGGCCCCAAGGACTTGCGGATGTCTAGCTTGGCTAACCCAGTCCTCGTCAACCCAGGGAAGCTCATCCTTAGTCCCGACTTCCTCAGGGGCTTCAGGGGTCTGGGGCTCCTGGGGAGAGTCTGCAGCAGTGAAGACAGAGGCAAAGAATGCATCCAGTAGCTCCGCCTTCTCTGCATCCTCAGTCACCAGGGCACCCGCCCCATTCAACAGCGGGCCTACATTGCCTCTAGCATTAGTTTTATCTGCAATGTATTTATAAAAGCCCTTCTTGTTACCCTTGACCTCCCTGGCAAGGTTTAGTTCCAGGGAAGCCTTAGCTTTCCTCGTTGCCTCCCTAACATTAATAATCTATAACATTAATAATCTAAAGCACACGTATATTAGTATATTCATCCAGGAAGGAAAAGACTCCAGTCTGATTAGTGTTGCTCTACAGGGCAAGTTGAAGCAGCATACATTTAAGACTCTTAACAGAGCTTACCTTATCAGCAAAATCTATGTGGTTCTGTAGGATAGCTCTGTGGTAAGTGGCTGTCCTCACGAAGTCCTGCATCATATTCTGTTGCTGAGACAGCCAGCCATAAAACTAAAAGGAAAGGAGTAAAGAAAAAAACCAGAAGAAAGATAAAGCTCATCTTCTATCAATCTGACTCTCAATCTATCAATCTTACTATCGATCTTCACTTGGTGAATAAGGAATTGGCTGGATGGCTGCACTCAAAAGGTTGTCATCAACGGTTCAATGTCCAAGTGGCAAGTGACAAGTGGCATCCCTCAGGGGTTGGTACTGGGGCCGGCACTGTTTAACAACTTTGCCGGCAACATGGAGAGTGGGATGGAGTGGTGTGGTCGACACGCTGGAGGGAAGGGATGCCATCCAGAGGGACCTTGGCAGGCTTGAGAGGGGGGCCTGTGTGAACTACATGAAGTTCAACAAGGCCAAGTGCAAGGTCCTGCACGTGGGTCAGGGCAATCCCAAGCACAGCTACAGGCTGGGTCGAGAATGGATTGAGAGCAGCCCTGAGGAGGACTTGGGGGTACTGGTTGATGAAAAGCTCAACATGAGCCGGCAATGCATGCTGGCAGCCCAAGAAAGCCAACCGTGTGTGGGCTGCATCACCTGCACCTGGGCCAGCAAGTTGAGGGAGATGATTCCCTCCCTCTACTCTGCTCTTGTGAGATTCCCCTGGAGTACTGCGTCCAGCTCTGGGATCCCAGCCCAAGAAAGACATGAAGCTGCTGGAGCAAGTTCAGAGGAGGCCACAAAAATGATCAGAGGGCTGGAGCACTTCTCTTATGAGGACAGGCTGAGGGAGTTGGGCTTGTTCAGCCTGGAGAAGAGAACACTCCAGGGAGACCTTAAGGTAGCCTTCCAGTACCTAAAGGGAGCTACAGAAAAGACAGAGAAGGGCTGTTTACGAGGGCATGGAGTGATAGGACAAGGGAAAACACCTTAAGTTGAAGGACGGGAGACTGCGATTAGATATTAGGACGAAATTCTTTACTGTGAGGGTGGTGAGGCACTGGCACATGTTTTGCAGAGAAGCTGTGGCTGCCCCAACCCCAGCAGGGTTTGGGTGGGGCTTTAGGCAACCTGGTCTAGTGGAGGGTGTCCTTCCCCATGGCAGGGGGGTTGGAACTAGATCATCTTTGAGGTCCCTTCCAACCCAAATCACTCTATGATTCTATGATTACCTTAAATTACTTGGTACTTAAATTACGAAGGTCCTGACCACCCTCTGAATAAACTTCAGCTGTCTTTCTAACTGACCTGGTGACTAAGGTCAAGCAAACAACTGTTACTTAGATTTTAGGAACTGGTATTGAGGTTTCATTACCTGAAAATACTGAACAGCAGATGCTTCATCTGTTCGCTGACTGAACACAGAGCTCTCCTTCTTTTGGCTACGGCATCTCTTCAATGCATTTGAAAATGTGTTATATTCTGGAAAAGAAAAACAGAAAAGACACAAACGTGGCAAAAACCAGAAGGATAGTAAATTAAGATAAACATCCAGTTACAAGATAAGAACACATTCAGTCACACTTGGGAGGAATGCTTTGTTGGTCTTATGGTGCTCACCAACACATATAAACAGTTGGAAATTTCATTAAACAGACAAAAGCTGTTGCAAAGATCTGGCCAGCATTGCAAGTTTTCAAGAAACACCTGGATGCATGCAACAGTGCTGTCCAGGATTCTCCATTCAGGTTAGCTACAAATATCTGTGATGGTGAACTCTAATAGAGGAGTGTCTGAACACAAGCCTCAGCCTACTACTTCAGGTTAATCTACACTAACCCAAGCTTCACACAGAGAACCACGAAGGGTTATTGTGAAACACATGGATTTGAGTGAAGATGTTTATAACATAGAATAAAACACTCAAATTTAATTGGCCTTAAAGAACAGGCTGAGGACCATGCATCTTCCTTTAGAGACAGTCTAGTTAAATGCTCTAAGTTATATCCCTTTGGCTTCTGTGAACAAGATCACTTCTGACATAGGTAAGTAACAGAAAAAATCATGCAGACCTAAAAAACCCAAATAACCAGCTCACACAAGGACTTTTGTCTCCACCTTTTAAGATCAAACGAAACCCCCAAGTATAAAGTAATTCCTTGATGTCCAAAAGAAAGGCACATGCCAGTAAGTGGAGAAAGTATCTAGAAAAAGTACTGTAAGGAAAAATGGTCAGGAGGGAAGTGTAGATGACAGCAATAAAAGCAGGGTTGCATCTTCTGTTCATACAAAGACAAGAGAAGATAGATAAATCAGACCACACCACATTCATAATTTGCTAAACCAGAGAGACAGGAAAGTCCTCCAACAGTTCACAGATTTTCAAATACAAATAGCATTTGCCTGAAGCATGTTACTGTGCACTGGGAAGTATATGCCAAGTGCTCTAATCATTTGGAGGTAATTCGACAATTCAATACTTTGAATGGCCTGTGAAACAGGGTTTGAAGGTAACAGAACCAAATAATTAATAAACTTGTCAATACAGTAACCAAGGAGAATTTCCCTCACTGTTTCAGGAAATTTTGAAATCCTCAAAACAGAGAGTTGGTTGTACTGATCCCTTTCCACCACAGCAAGCTGGTATATCCAAAAGGGGAGGTACAGAAGACAGTAAGTGACTTTCCCTTTAGCTCTGGAAATAGGACAAGCTCAATGTCAGGCTACTTGGGAATGAAAACAAAGACCCATAACATAAGCATGGTTGCTACAAAGTTATTAATAATGGGCCAAAGAAGTATTTTTGAGTAGGGTCTTGAGAGAGACATCCTCAGTAGAACATTTTAAATTCCTGGCAAGCATATAATAAAAAGTATAGAATTCAGAAAAAGCATCACAAATCGCTATTACTGTTATCCAAGTTTTCTAGTCTTTATGCAGCTGGAAATCACTAACCCTGGATGCAAAAAGCTTCATTTTTGTGATATTGGTTCACTGTAGGAATTTCACACTGAAAATGTGACAGACAGCAATACTTCCTCAGAGAAGTCCAAATCAATTGAGGGCACAGCCCCTTGAACCTCTGGGCTACCCCATATAATGAAGTCCACCTGTACGGATCCAGAACTCAGGCCATTTCTCTCAGTTGAAATTATGAGCAGTCTAATGTATGCAATGAAATAATTTTGTTGGAAGTCTGGAACAATAGCGCTAAGAAGCATCACAGCATTAATTTGCTGTGAACGAACAGGTCAGTTTAACCCTACTCTAGTAGAACACTGTAAGGTAAGGGTTGCAGAAATTGCAAAACACAACTCCCCAGTTTATCCAAATACACTTCACCTGCTGATGAAACCTGATTAGAGAGCGGATCTGTGGCCACTCTGTGGAATATTCCCATGTGATTTCCAGGTGGGACAAAGTCCCACTTCGTTACTTCTGGCCTGTCAGCTCCAGTGGGAAGGAGACACCACATTCAACATCTAAATTTGGGGTCTCAAAATAATGAGAGTCTCATATATGAGAGTCTCAAATATGAGAGTCTCAAAATAATTAAATTGTTCCAGAAGTAATTGTAAGTTACCATGAAAATGTACAAATGCCATCAGCATGCCCTTTTCACTCCCACACAGGGATGATGAAATGAGCGTCAGAATGAAACAGTGACTGGATCACGACAATGAAGAGTGACCCAAATTACAGACAATGCCAGTTTCTGCTGGAAGATGCAGAAATCAGCTTAAAACAGATCAGTTCCTCTGCATGAAGAGACAACACCAGAAAGAAGTCTGACACTAGACAGTGGAGAATTTTTTTTCCCCAGGCAATCACCCATTGTTTTAAGCTTCTCCAGGTTTTTTTTTTTTTCTATCTGAAGGTAAGTGATGCTACAATGATATGCTTGACTCCTTTCTTTTCTAGTCACTCTTCACGCATTATTTCTGTACCTCTGCAGAAACGTTTTGGTAGCTCTGAACATCTTGGGTGTCTTTGGCATCCAGTAGTAAGAATGGATTTCAAAACCACAACACTGTAAGAAGAACAGGAAAAGCTTGCCTAAAGAGGTTATGTTGTGGAAGTTTTTAACCTTTGAAGTTCTTAAAACATAACTGTACAAAGCTCTGAGCACCCTGGGGCTATGCAAAGGAGGCTTGACCAGATGACCATATGACTTCTTGTCCAGTTGAATTATTCTTTGATTCTATGAAAAAAAAGTATGATTTCCTTGTGATACAGTACTTCTTTAAATACAAATAAGATATTTGTTGCCAGAGCTCTCCAGAGTGCTGGCAATTACACAACTAGCACTCACTGAGTTGAAGCATACATCAAAACAGAGAGAAAGAACAAGAAGTTAACGGAGTTCCTCCGCAGTCTTTCATAACGGACCACAGATGCCCATAAAGTTTTCCTAATAGAGTACCTGCAAGATCACAAGAGGCTCTGGCAGACTATAGAGGAGAAAAGTGTCTCATTTTGTTCATGAACCTCGAGAAAAATATAGAACTAAAATCTGCTCTACTGGATGGCAGTAAAGTAATAAATATAGGAACAGCATTAGATTTAGTACATCTCAATGTTTTCACAAACTTTAAATCCCAAGTCCACATTCTATACATTCATCAGTGGCTAGCACTGTGAAAAAAAAAACCATCTGAGCATAAAAATAGAAATATACATCTATCTGCTGTTGTTGGATAGGAAGCGAAAAACACACTCTAGTGAAAAAAGCAACAGCAACCAAGACCACTGGTTTACAACTTATCCATGAAAAGGTAATGATTCCACCTTTGAGAAATCCTCACAGCCTTGTCTGATCCTGCACTGACTGAATAAATATACGGCAAAAAGTCCCCTTACAGCATGACTTTGCTCCTCTTCTCTTTTTATCATCTGTTCAGTGGATGTTAGTTTACCCTCAACACTTATAAATAAAACATTCACCAAAAACCTTTTAGTTGCTTCCACTTATTATTTGAGGGAAATTATAGCTGTTTAGCAACAAACTAAAGATCAGGTTGTAAGGAAGGAATTACTGTTGCAGATGTGAATTTAGGATATTGTTTTTTCTTTTGAATGCAAGCAGACAAAAGAGTCTAAAGGGAAAACGCTTAGGGAATGCAAATTGCCAGGAATTATTCATAACAATTGCTACTAGTTTCAAATATTGTCTAAGAGTTAAGATGCACATTCATTTATGTGACAGGGCGAAGTCCTTTAGCATCCAATATAGAAAAATGGTATTATTGTGAACACTCTGCACATGACACAGAGACAAGAAATAAATTCAAAAGTAAGACATGTTGAAGGTCTAAGAAATTTTCCCGAATAAGGACCTTCTACTATAAAGAGAAACAGGTTTGTCTTTCTTTGGTGTGGACAAGGAATACCATGTCTCTTCCTTTTGTAGACTGTCCCAGAAGAAAGAAAAGAATTTATCTCAAGTTCATTTTCTACATCCGGCAAGTCTTTTCTGTACCGAACAACAATTTACAGCCTGTTGTCTCTCTATTTACTTCTGCATGCAAATACACTAAGCTGTTTTCTTCCTATATTTTCTGTATAGGAACTTCTCGTCTTATTAGCCAATACCTCACTCTACTTGTGGTATGAAATATGGCTTTATCTCTATATTGACCAAGGTGCTTAAAATTAAATTTATTTTTGATCTCCCTAAGAATCTAGGAACTTAATCTATCATGTGTAGAAATATATCCAGAACTGATCTTGGCCTTTACGAAAACTGGATTTTCTTCTTTATTTGAAGTAAGTGGACCAGAAAAGGATCTACACTAAAACCAGTCTGGCTCACTGACAGACTAGAATACTGGTGGATCACATAGTTTGGAACTCTTATTTTGCAACCAGGAGTCAACCATACAGAACTAAAAGTCAGCAAAATATTTTTCAAGAACAGACCAGGAACACTTTTTCTTAATCCTCAGCCCTATATTAAGGTTATAGCACTCTATATACCTTTTCCTTTGATCCTGTAAGGAATTAAATTTCCCATCTCAGGGAATAAACAACTTGGCTCTTCAGATCTTCTATTATCTTTTCAAAAGCATACTCAAGTATAATGCTTTTTTACTGAAGGGTGTTGCTTAGTAATCTCAGTGTAGAGTTTCAAATGTCATCCCTTCAAGTGTCTTCTATCCAGCCCTGAGAGATTCTTTCTATTCTGTTGAACAAATTGTGGAGGCTTTTTGCCTGTTTGTTCATCTATAAAGAAAAAGATATGGCTTGCTTACAAAATTTTCTGGGTTATCAGGGGTTATACTTAAACAAAAATTCATCTATCCTGTAAAATCCAAAATTAACGTCCTTGGCGGGAGGGAGAGCACAAGTGCTTCTTGATTAAGCACTTGTCATCTTCAGCCATCCTCAAAAATCTTTCCTTTGCTTTATTCTTTGAAAAAACTGCAAATTGGGAAGAGGGCTGTGACTCTTCTTGAACAGTTTTGGCTGTCTTCAGAGAAATAACTTACAGTTTTCACTGAGTGAAAAACAAATCCTTGTGCCCCCACCAACCCAACCACTTAAATAAATCTAAAGTTTTCCACTAGCAAGTTGAAAAAACTCTCAAAATTCTAAAAGTGTTACAGTCACCTTCCAAGAGTGGCAAGTTAATGAATCAATGCTTTAAAATGTAACTCTTACTGTGCATTTACTCTTTCCCACACACTGTAAATACCTCCAATAACTGCTCCAACATGAATGACCTGATGTTCTTGGGGACAGAGGTAAGCAGACATAAATATTGCCTTTTCATTTATACCTTTTCAGTCTCTCCAAAACCTGCCCAACTTAAAACTCCTCAAAAAACCAAAGACGTTTCTCTTTCATGAAGCGTCATCCAGATGTTTTTCTGGAAATAACAGAAAATTCTGGAATGAAGATCACTATGAGTATGCAGCCTAATCTAGTTTGTATTAGCAACCCAGTTTATTTCCAGCACAGTGGAATAAGCTGCAAAACTTGCCCAAGTGCTGGATGCATCTAAAAGAACTGCAGTCACTGCAGTAAGTACAACACAGCACTTAAATCTGTGCGTTTTACCTGATGAAATAAAATGTTTTTAAAACACCTGAATTTTCAACTGGATCAAAAGTCCTCCTGAAACTCTTTGATGTGAATTGAAGCTTGTGTTCTATGGTCCATAACACAGAAAAAAATACATCCAGCAAGTTAAACTGTCTCTATTTTAAAAGTCAGAAAGAAACTTGGAAAATCACTTAATTTCATCAGGTGCTCTTCAGTAACTGCCCCTGTGCAAGCTCTTACTTCGTAACAACTATACCTCCTTTCAGTAAGGGGTATGTTTCCTCACATACATCATGTGATATTGTACATCATGTGATAAAAACATTAATGCAGGCACCTACCACGAAACAGCAAAAAAGCCTTGTTCATATTCTAGTGTACCCCATAATAATTGCTTCTTTGCAGCAAAACTGATCATAAGTAATGAATTATTAGCTTTCAGAAGAAAAGTGTCAGCTTCTCCTTTATCTTAGTCATTGAGAAGGCGAGGAAAACTCCCATTCTTGTGGGCTGAAGAGCTTTCAGAAGGATCATGGAATGGTTTGGGTTGGAAGGGACCACAAGAATCATCTAGTTACAACCCCACTGCCATGGGCAGGGACACCCTCCACTAGACCAGGTTGCCCAAAGCCCCATCCAACGTGGCCTTGAACACTTCCAGGGAAGGGGCTTCCACAGCTTCTCTGGGCAACGTGTTCCAGTGCCTCACCACCCTCACAGTAAAGAATTTCTTCCTAATATCTAATCTAAATCTCCCCTCTTTTAGTTTAAACCCATCACCCCTTGTCCTATCGCAACATGCCCTTGTAAACAGCCCCTCTTCGTCTTTCCTGTAGGCCCCTTTAGGTACTGGAAGGCTGCTCTAAGGCCTCCCCGGAGCCTTCTCTTCTCCAGGCTGAACAAGCTCAACTCCCTCAGACTGTCCTGGTAGAAGAGGTGCTCCAGCCCTCGTCTGGACTCACTCTAACAGCTCCATGTCCTTCCTGTACGGGGGGACCTCAGAGCTGGACGCAGTACTCCAGAGCTCCAGCTGGACGCAGTCTCACAAGAGCGGAGTAGACGGCCAGAATCACCTCCCTTGACCTGCTGGCCACGCTTCTTTTGATGCAGCCCAGGACACAGTTGGCTTCGTGGGCTACAAGTGCACATTGCCAGGTCATGTCCAGCTTTTCACCCACCAACACTCCCAAGTCCTTCTCCTCAGGGCTGCTCTCAACTCACTTATGGCCCAGCCTGTAGCTGTGCTTGGGACAGCCCCAGCCCATGTGCTGAACCTTGCACTTGGCCTTGTTGAATGTGGATCTTGTTGAGGAAATAAAAAAAAATCCTCCACAAATAATTTCAAAGAACATAAAAAATGTAGCTCTCAGATACTTTCTTTGAAAGCCGTGCTAATCAATTACACAGTTTGACAACCTGTCAGAGATATTCTGCAGATAGTACCACACTGAAAGCCTAAAAAACTGAACTGTATAGACACTGAATAAAGGCCAGCTAAAACTGATTCCTGTGATCAAAGATAACAGGAACGCCCCTCTGAATTGCCCTGCTTCCGATATCTCTTTTGCACTGCTCCCTTCCCAAAAAGGACAGCAAAAGCCCCAGGCCCCTGCAGCACTTCCCACAGGCACATTCAGACTCCATTCCTGGTAAATTGTCACTCAAATGGTTGCACTTTGCATAAACAGAAGTGGTGTACTGATTTCCCTTTACAGAATGCTTATCCTCACAGCAGAAGACACAGACAGACAAACACAAGCTACTGACATAGTGCACCTCACCCATCTGCTCAAAACAGATGGAGTCTCTCGCTATAACTAAGGGGAAGCAGGTGGAGAAGGAATAAAAAAACCAAACTCCAGTAACAAACATGAATGGTTGTTGGAGGAGAAAGGGAGAAAGGGAAAAAACCTCCAAACTAATATACAGAGAATAAGGGGAAGAAAACTCATTCGGGAATAAAAACCCACAAACTCCAGACAGCAGCAATCCAAAGTAATGCTACTTGCAATAAATCATTACATAAATATATTTTACAAACAGCTGTTAGATTTTCTGATCTAAGGAGATTAGCGTAACAGCCATGGAGAAGCACTACTTCTACATTATTTTGCATAATCTGCTGTAGGCTACTACTAAAATGCAGTACCTGCACTAGGCAGTAAATTTGGCCTGTAACTGATGATAGGCATACAGTCATAACTTTGGCCATGTTTGAAAACATGAATGGAAGTAAGTTCGTAACTTATCACAAGACTATTCACTTCTCGTGGTGGGTGTTCCTGCCCATGGCAGGGGGGTTGGAACTAGATGATCTTTGAGGTGCCTTCCAACCCAAACCACTTGATGGTTCTATTTTATGACTGTATCAAATAATCAAACAGGTCAGGCTGTCTCCTGTTAACAAGTGGGACACAGTTTTCCATTTGGAACAAAAGAATTGCAAAATACTCGAACAATAAAATGCTTGCTTTGCAAAAAAATGAAACATGCAGCAAAAATGTAGTAAGCTTGCCAAAGCCAGATTACGTTTAGGGACTTGGTTTAGTGGTTGGACTTGGCAGGGCTAGATTAATGGTCGGCCTTCATGATCTTAGTTCCCCTGTACTCAGTCCTGGTGAGGCCGCAAACTCGAGTGCTGTGTCCAGTTTTGGGCCCCTCACTACCAGAAAGACATTGAGGCCCTGGAGCATGTCCAGAGAAGGGCAACAAAACTGGTGAAGGGGCTGAAGCACAAGTCTTATGAGGAGCAGCTGAGGGAACTGGGATTGTTCAGTCTGAAGAAGAGGAGGCTCAGGGGAGACCTTATTGCCCTCTGCAACTACCTGAAAGGGAGCTGTGGTGAGCTGGGGGGTCAGCCTCTTCTCGCAGATAACTAGTGACAGGACTAGGGGGAAAGGCTGCAAGTTGCACCAGGGGAGATTCAGGTTGGAGATTAGGAGAAATTTCTTCTTGGAAAGAGTGGTCGGGCATTGGAACGGGTTGCCCAGGAAGGTGATGGAGTCATCGTCCCTGGGTGTGTTTAAGGAAAGGTTGGATCTGGTACTGAAGGACATGGTTTAGTGGGTAATAGGTGATAGGGGGACACTTGGACTAGATGATCCTTGAGGTCTCTTCCAACCTCAATGATTCTATTCTATCTTAAAAGTCTTTTCCAACCAAAATGATTCTATGATTCTATGTCTGAGGCAGGACTATTATTTCCAAATGATGAAGAAAATCTTTTTGCTTCCATTCAGTTGTAAGTATTAGACTTAAGAAATTTGCAGTGACACCTACTACAAGTACCCCAGTAAAACTCCAACAGCATTCACCACACAGACTCAAAAGAAAAAGCTCCTAGAAATTCTTGGGTTTACACCAGTTTGACAATATTAATCCAAAATATTTTTGTCTTTATATTATACCTTTCAACCAATTATACAGCTTTTCACTACCAGAAACACAGCAGATTAGACTAATGGGATTTCATTCATTTTAACAACTCATTTACTAGTATTTCAATCAACACTAGAAGATCATTTTGTTGTGAACATTACTATTAAATCACAATTTGCAGACTCGGTCACTTACCACTTACCGCTTTGTAAGTGAATTTCTGCAGCCTTCTTTTAAACTTTTTTTATGAATCTCGATTTGTGCAATTGGAATGATTTTGCACCAAACACACTACTGGGTGAATCATTCCAAGTGTCAGCACAGGAGAACTGGATGCCTAGAAATTCAGTCAGTAAGCGCTTCATTGGCACAGAGGGAACTCAATCGGTTGTTTGGTTTTTTTTCTGGAAACATGACTGATGGGCCTGTGTCATTCCACATCAGGAACTGGATGCCACATGTTCCAAATCCCATTATTAAGTTTCCTAAGTCATACTTTTCCCAAAGCAAAAACATTTTCTATTTTTAGCACCAGTAATATATGCTTTCTTTTGTTAAGCAGAAAGCAAAATACTCTGTCACCTCCAAGCTAAACATCCTAACTACAAGAATTTTTTTCTATAAATATAAAAATATAACATAAAAAATTTAGTCAAATTGATAAAAAAGTTGGTTATCAATATTAAAGGAGTACCTTTAATTTCAAGCTGCAACCACATTCCAAAACAATGTGAACTAGCAGATACAAAAGCTTCCCCCATTGTGTCAATCACACTAAAAATGTTAGCAAAAGAATAGTCATGATTGTAAAATGACATTATAAACTATGTGAATAAAAATGTTTCACTTTCTTTAGAACGAGCATTAGGGTTGTATTAGACAACAGAAAGAGAAATTGGTTTTAAGTTGTAGTCAAATTTATGTAAAGGTTGTACAAATTACTGTGATATTGTAAAACTTTTTGACATTAAACTATACTTTGGGAACTGCTAAACTAAGAAGCATTAAAACCTTTCTTTTATTCTTCCTCAAAAGAATGAATTATTTTTTATGTACAAAAGCTTCCTAAGAATACAAATTACAGTTTAATGAAGGAAGATTATTTGGTTCAGTACAGTATAATTGGATGAAATAGAAGTATTCAGACAGTTACGGCTGATGCAGGTGGTTCACTTGTGTCTTCTAGTTTTAAGTAGCCAGAATGTGCAAAGTCTTGGTACATAAAAAGACAAATAGTGAAAAAGACAAATAGTGAAAGCACCACCTGGTAGCACTGAAATAGCGGCAATCAATTTTCAAAATATTGCTAACATATTCTCAGACATACCTTGCCTCCCTGAAATGAAGCACTGTTTTAAACAAACCCACCTATCCTCAGACTCCTCCACTCTTTCCAGAACACAAGGCATCAGAACTAAATGGATTTTCAAACACTCTGAATGACTGGACAAGCTCCCAATAGAAGCATGTTGCCACCTTCAACACAGAATCGGCAATGCAATATTGTAATTTGCAAGCAGACAGATCTAGCAGTATTCAGATCTAGCAAACAGCAGTAAAAAAAATCTAGAAATTTTAAATCCTTCACACAGTATTTTTTTTCTAAAATCATTGGAAAATTATGCTAAATTACTTGCTTATAGAAGAAAAGAAAAAAAAAAACCAACAGGTCATATCTAGAAAGCTAAACACTAATATTAACTAGCCCAGAATGATGCCAACGAAAATACCAGACCGGTGCGAATTACTGTGGAGTAGCGACTGACTTTCTTCCAATCCCTTTTGTTTTGTCCTCCCAGGAATCAGAATCAATCAATACTTTAAAATGCTAATGCTAAAATCATTCTCACAGAAATCTTCAAGGAAAGCCTGGAGTAACAAAAGGTACTGAAAATAGTGCCTTACGTGACCAGGCCTTGAGTTTCCCTTTAGAACCTACCACCTTGAACACACCGAGTCAGCTCAAACCACCACAAAACTTGTAAATGGGTGTCTCTAACTGGATGAAGAAAAGCAATGGCATAGAAAACCAGAGTGAGACAAGGCCAAACCCAGAGGTTTGAACAGCGAAACTAACAGATGTGGACATAGGAGAAAGCATGGTCACTGGCAGCCTTCTCCGTTAAGATTTGCAAATAGACCAGTCTCTAAAATCACATCCCAGGTATTTGTTCTTGCACGCCATAGTCTCCAGCTCCAAATACAACCTGGAAAATTATTATAAGACACTTACTCTGTTGAAGCTAAACAGGTCAATCAAACTGATTGCTGTATACTGCCAAAGCCCACCCAGTGTGCTGGACAGCCACATAAATGAACTCAGAGAAAGTACCTACAAAGCTCAGAGCCACTTTAATTTAGAAATTGGAATATGACACAGAACCAAAGTTTCTACACCAGAGGTGAGAAATCAGGGACTAGAATTGTGCATCTAATACAGCTTAAAAGTCAAAACCGTTCTGTTTTTTTTAAGTAATTCCAGCAGTAGAACCTCCTACTGCTCTTTTGAGACTAGCAAATGCTCACAATCATTGTGAATTGCAGAGGTACAATTACAGCCAAAGCGCTGAATAAGTTCTCTCTGCAAGTTGCACCTCATTGTTTATTCAACAGAACTCTGCAAGAGTTTCAAGCTGCAAGATTAAAGAAGTTTGTGAATTTAACTGCTTTTCAAATAAAAGAAGATTTGGGTAACCAAACTCTTCTTTTTTTGCTTTTCTGAAAAAAAGAATCACTACTTTAAACAGAAACTAGCAAGCAACCACAGAGTCATTTGGTCCATTACTTCACTGAATTTATTATTTGACACAAATTGTTAAACTGTTGAACAGCTTCATTGCAACCTGTGGGTCTTGACAGGCATACCGATCAGTTGTCCCTACTACAGTGTTTTGGTTTGCACGACTGACTGGTCTCAGTACACACTAACTGGAATCCTTCTGGATGAAATTAAACCAAAATATGCACCCCGGGAATAAACTCTGACAGTCAGTGGTCATTTAGTCTATGTGATCAGACTAGATATAGTTCAAAGTAAATACACCCTCCATTTTTTCCTCCTTCTCAAATGAGTACAGTTTGGCCCCAATACCAATTGTTCTGTTCTATAAACTTGTCCCTCTGGACTGTGTAACTTGCTAAAGGAATCATAGCTCATTTGATTCATATGTCATTACATGAAATAATAATCTGGGGGCAAAAAAATTCACAGTAAGACATACCATGTTCCTTTGCTTGAACTACACTCCAGTATCAGCAAGTACATTTACACACAGAAAATTCAGTGTATGCCTGTGGCGGTGCAGATCCCCTGGGCTGCTCCATGATCTCAGGATAAGACCCATGGTTCTGCTATCTTGGATGCAAGTGCAGTGACTTGGGTGTCAGGCACTCTCTGGCCACACCTGGGCCACCTCCTGCCTGAACTGTCTACCAGAATGACTCAGCAGGAGTTGTGGCCAGAATGGAGAATACTGAAAAAAGCCAATCATCTCAAGGTCCTACAAACAGTGATCCAGAAGTGAGACCCTTTGAGCTCTCTGGGACCGCCATGGGCTGTGTGACCCAGGATCTCCCCTGAGCTGGGACGCCACGGGGTAGGTTTAGCGAGGATTCAATGATTGTCTGTTGATTTCATGAGGACTCCAAGGCCTGACTTAATGAAGTTCACCGACCATCTGTTGATGAATGCCAGCACACAGAAGTCAGTAATCCATGAAATTTTAATCATAGGTTAATCTCTGTGTGTGCAATTTGGTTCAGAACTATTTGCCTCTGTGTGTCTGCGTGTGTCTGTGTCTGTGTCCATGTGTCTGTGTCTGTAACCCTGCTGTAAGTGTTTGGCAACTCTTCCCATTCTAGAATCTTTAACTAAGTCACTATTTTGATTGTAACAAATTCCATTGAATCACTCTGTTAAACTGACTGATGACTAACTCCTGTTAATAATTATACACCCTAATCTTATGATATGTCTCAAAAATATTAATAAATCCTAAATTGATGGTAAAGCAAAGACGTGTAACAATTTTATTCATGACAATCCTTTTAATATCTTTCACATATATCTATCTACAGACACACGCACTCGTATGTATCTAGCTCAGTTCTGTATGTGGAGATCCACAAGTACTATATGCTTTAAATAACCAAAAACTGTAAATAACACTTCTTTTCTTTGCACCTGTCTTATGCTTCTATGTCAGTGGCACAGCTATTAGAGTTGCCAAACAACTTTCAAGGTGAATTGTGGTAGTAAAACAACATCTACAGACACCATCCATTGGCACATCCAATGCCTGGATGCACTGTGAAAGTGGCTGGAGATCGCGTTATGAGTTTTGAAAGAGAAGAAAGGAACCTACATCCTATCACAACCTCGAAAGAACAATTCATTCTGTGCTCCTGAACTAATTTTGTGCTAAATTAAGCAGGCAATTTCCACCAAGGAGTAGAGAACTACATACCAAGTCTGCCACAGATGAGTTACAAACTGGTTGGTTGGTCTGTTACAGATAAATGATCTTTGTTTTTGAAAGAAAAGCCTGTAGGCTACTAACTTTCAGTTTTATTGCCTGTTTGATCCTACTCAGATGTTTAACATATGTTCAGCAGGAAATGAAAGATACAGTCCATGATTTATGACTGTCTCAATGCTGGAACCAGAACAGCAATTCTCTGTGTGGGCACAAGCAGGGCATGAATTTCCATCTCCCCACTCTCCTCTCTCTTCATCTTCCTCTACCTACCTAAAAGACAGAAGACTTAAAAAACCTAAGACTTTTACAATGCATGTTCATAACTAACATTTTTAACATATGAAAAATGAGTTTTCAGTCCATTTTTAATAACAGTATTATTTATTATATACAAATACACATTTGCAAATACATAAAACTCAGAGTAACTCCTACATTTGCACACAGCAAGTAAGAAAAAGTTAGCTCCTGCTCTATAGCCTTGACTTCTTCGTAAAAACATACATCTTTCTCAAGACTAGGTGCTGTTTAATATACTCAACATGTAGAAGAAGGCACCACCAACTATTTCTATGGCATGGGGAAGTAATACACTACAAGTAACTTTCAGCTTAACCCAGCACCCAGCATATTCCATTTGATATCAAAAGGTTTGTTCTTTAATCTGAACAATTACTTTGATCAATTCATTATATTCCTGTCATTTTATCAATGAGTTGTTGCATGGACTAACAGGCCATTAAAATTTATTTTCCCCTGAGTTTTAAAGAGGGAAAAAATATAGAAAACACTGAATTGTGTCATGTTAAGAAGCAATCAGAAGTAATAAATGAAGGGACATATCTATACTGGGCTTATCTATTTCATGATATGCAGCTATATAAATAAACTAAACACAAATCACCAAGGAATATAGCTAAAAAGAGAACTGAATTTACCATTCAATCTTTGAGGCACTCCTTTCAGGAAAAATATCAGACTGTACAGAAATTAGTTGGATTTTTTTTCAAATACTTGTTTGTAATGGTGGGGAAGAGCACTAAGAGAAACTTCTTTTGCCTTGGGATCTCAAACTGTCACTGCCTTTTGGAATCAGAACCTTCCCAGGTAGGCAAGACATGGTAGAGATTGCAGACCAAACAGTACTGAAAAACTTGCCTGACTCATTAATTATTAGCTATTAGTTATCTCAGCAAATAAATCTCTAAACAACCTAATCTCAATTATCGCCTCAGTTATGATGTGGATCTCTGTAAGGGACAACACGGTATTGTAGTCTGAAAACAAATAACTCAGTAGAAGCACAATACTGAATATAAACACTCAGATACATAGATTAAAAAACCAACAGATACTCGCAGTCATTCTTAGCTTACATTCATACTGTTTTAGTAAGGTAAGAGGATGAAAATGTGAATACTTTTTCTTAATGGATATAGATGTAACCAGGCTGTAACCAGGTAGGACTTTAAAGGCCACCCAGACTTGGCACACAACTGAAAAAACCAAGTTAGTCTAAAACCTGAATTTTCTAGTAGAGTGGGACTCGAGTTCATATATTATGTCTACATGATGCAGGACTAGCAACTCATTGCACTATCAAACCCATCTCCATTCAAATTCTCAGCCCTTGATGCTTTGAAAGATGTATGTGTCTTTAAATAAGGTGCCAAAAAAAAAAAAGCTCTGTGCCTCAGTTTCCACACAATATAAAATGGAAATAACTATAACGGCCTACTGATGTAGGCTGCTATTTAAGGACTCCTGATTATTGCTGAAGAGGAAGCTGTATGTTACACAATTTGAAAATGAGTTGTGGCCATGCTGCATACTACTCAGAATACATAGGCAGGCTTCTGAATTTCCTTGCATAAAAACTAAGATTACTTTTCCAAAAGCCAATATGAGGACATCAGGATAGCACATATTAAAAAGCCTCAGCTGTTGGAGTTACAAAAACACAAGTCAGGTGGAAGTATAAAAATACATATCTCAACATTCTACTAAAATACAGTCATGTTTCTACAACAGACTGAGCTGCTTTTTCAGCATTACTACACAGAAAATATCTATACCAAGAACTGCAAGTGGATGTTAAACTACTTCCATTAACTAGACAGACAAAAAGATCTGCAAGACAATTTCTGAATGAGGAGCAACAAGTGGCAGATTGCCCACACAGACCATTTACCAGTTATTAGAGTGTATGAAGTTAAATCATACGAATGTGTCATCTGCATTTGCTTTCGTCAGAAAATTAATCTGCAGTTGTTTTGCAAAAATATTATGTCCACTATGTGAATGGTCCATACTCCACAAAAGGCAAACAGAGTGAGTTAGAGGAAAATGAAATTGCATGAATCATCACAAGAAAATGTAATATTCAAGTAGCCAACATGAAACCAGTAGAAGACAACTTATTTTAAAGTAAATTTTACCAATACAGTAGCATGGCAGGAAGAAGATACTCACAAATGCCAGATGTACTTACCAGCTTGTGACCTGAACTGGAGTAAGGCACTGTTGTATCCCAGTGTAATTAATACAGACTGTTTTCCCACACGACAGTATTCAGTGTCTCTGTTAACCAAGCATTTAAACACACAGACTCCATCAGCTGGAGGGAAAAAAATACTTTAGAAAACTTTTAGCAGTTAAAATAAAAGCATATAAAGAACTAGATTTCTCTTTAGATTAGCAATATATATAAGCATGCATCTGAAGTACACAATTTGATGAAAATACACTTTCTCTAACATGTTTTAAGACAATTTTCCAGTGACCTACAGTTTCTATCCCAGTTATCATCCATAGTTTCTTGAAGCTGCCCTGTCCTCAAAAGAAAGGGTTATTTTTATCTGGATCCTAACAGCCTTAAATTAACATTTTTTCTGCTTTTTTCCCTTCCATAATCCTATGTGCCAAAGTCCTGATAACCTCTAGAGATCCTGCTCCGGCAAATGAAATGGCAAAGGAAAGAGTCAGGGATCAATTACATTGACTAAACGAGGGGAAGTAAACGAGCTCTTTCCAGTAAACACACACTACGTACCACACCACGTATGGCAACTACCAATAAACCTACCAAGTAAGAAAAGGTAATGCAATTTGTCAGACAGGGAAGAATACATTAAGTGTTCCCCAGAACTGGGAACGGGACCAGCAGTAGGCAAGCCTGTGTGTTGTGCCTTTTGGGGAGCGGGATCCAATATCAGAGGCTTAAGTGGTGCAGGACATCAGTACACGCTGTCTATCAGCCTCACAGCAGTCAGGAGGCCACTGTGTGAGCACATCAAGCACGATACATATTACCACTTTCAGAAACCTGAAAGAGGTCTGAAAGGGAACTTCATGCAAATGGCAGCTATGGAGATGGGCTACAATAGGTAAAGCTTTTATATTATGGGGAGTTCGTATATATCGTCATCACTGAAGCAGCGGACCTCCAGAACTTAATATCTCTGGACCATTCTTTCATGCATTTTAGTCCATTTTGCTGACAAGAATTTATTATGCTTCTCCCATGCACATTTTATCCTTCTGGAGATAAATGATAAAACAAAACCAAAAAACCCCACCAGAACTAGAAAAAGTAAAAGGTATAAGGCAAAACAGAAAGAAAAAAAGAACTAAAAGCAATAATTCACAAAATGGCAATAACACACAAAAATTATATACTGCAATATACTAAAAAGCATGCAAGAGAAAAAACTGAGGGAAGCTAGAATAATGGGGAAGAAAATATACATCTTAAAAAGCCAGAGATGGAATAAATGAATTATTATTAAAAGCTCAGTAGAAAGCTAATTATACACTGCTGAGCTATGTTATTCTGGTAGTAAGATTTGAAGGACCAGAGTGAAAAGGCACACAGAGTCACATCATACAGGCACTCAGCGCATTTTTTTAAGCCTTACAATTCACAGCATCCTTTGCAATAAGAAGTGAACAGAAAAGAGAGAAAGACCACTATATATGATCTTCCATATGTCAAGCAGAGTTTACTCAGGCAAAAAATGTTGTCCTGCCTCAGCTGGCACACTTTTAGACCTCCACACTCATCTGTATTTGTAGCTTCTTCCGTAATTTAGGCTCATGAACAAACTGAAGGCAGACAACTGGAGCCGCTACAACCTATCACCGTTGTCTCTTTAATGGAAGGCACACTCAGCCTTCTATTCCCTAAGCTGAGCAGACCCAGCTTCTCTGGTGTACTCTTTTTGTACACCATGTACTACAGTTCCCTAATTATCTTGGCTTACTACAGTTCGTATTTCACAGCTTTGCAAAGTGGTCAGCACATGGAGTTCTGGTGTTACAGAAGTCCTGGCTGAAGCACCTGTCTTGTTTACATTTACCAAAACACAAGCTTTTCTTCGACCCAGAGCCACCAATGCCCTCTTCCACATGAACTTTTAAAAATGTATATATACTGCATCAGCTATTTAGAACAGTCCGTACTAAGAAAACAGTCTAGCTGTAGAAGCAAAACACACTCAATTTACAGCAGTACAGGAGTGAATCAACGCATTTCTAGCTCACACTGTCTCAACACACGCATGAAATTGCCTTTTTACCTGTGTCTCAGTTCGTTCATACTGATCTGCATCTGAGTCAGAGCAATCCCAAACACAGATACAGGCTGGGCCATAAGTGGATTGAGAACAGACTTGAAGAGAAGGACTTGGGAGTGTTGGTGGATGAAAAACTGGACATGACCTGGCAATGTGCCCTAGCAGCCCAGAAAGCCAACTGTATCCTGGGCTGCATCAAAAGCAGCATGGCCAGCAGGTCGAGGGAGGTGATTCTCCCCCTCTACTCCACTCCCGTGAGACCCCACCTGCAGTACTGCGTCCAGCTCTGGGGTCCCCGTACAGGAAAGACGTGGAGCTGCTGGAGCAAGTCCAGAGGAGGGCCACAAAGTTGATCAGAGGGCTGGAGCCCCTCTCCTATGAGGACAGGCTGAGGGAGTTGGGGTTCTTTAGCCTGGAGAAGAGAAGGCTCGGGGGAGACCTTAGAGCAGCCTCCCACTACCTAAAGGGGCCTACAGGAAAGCTGTAGAGGGACTGTTTATTAAGGAGGGCAGTGACAGGACAAGGGGTAATGGGTTTAAACTAAAAGAGGGGTGTCCTGGTTTCAGCTGGGAGAGAGTTAATTTTCTTCAAGAAAGTCAGTATGGGGCTACGTTTTGGATTTGTGCTGGAAGCAGCG
>VWZZ01005127.1:5990-24854 GCA_013399095.1 Psophia crepitans | reverse complement strand
TTTTTTTTTTTTTTTTTTTTTTTTACTGTGAGCTGGAATTCAGCAACTATCATATAGCAAACATTTTGTCAAAAAGTTACTTAAAATATTATTTTTCCAGATCAAATTTTGGGATAAACGTTCACATTTTTCTTAAAAATAGCAATGTGAGTGTAACCAGAGAGAATCCAATCCTGACTTAAGTGACAGCGTTGGGGAAATGGTATTGGTCCTAAGTTCAAAGCTAAGTCCAAAGTACTTACAAAAACATGCCTGTACTTTTAACATTGATTAATCTTGAAGTACTACTCATAGCACTATTAAGCAAAAATATTATGTATTACTCCAATTTTAGGTGCATGTTAAGAGAATAGAATATGGCACTCAAAAATTTTCACTTCCAGCTGCCATGTAATATTCCTAGAACCCACAATTACACCGACTGAGCTAATGGCCATTTTGGAATCAACTCAATGAACAGTTTGTTCCAAAGTCTCTCACTTGTGTCTTCTGCTATCTATCAGTTGCCAATTACAATTAATGGTCATGGTTAAGCCCCAAGTATAGTGCAGTCAACTGCCCGCTAACTTGGAATATTCTATAGGTTCACTGGAGCTCCTGTGGACATTCTCCACGTATTTTTTTGATCTGTAAGGAACAGAAGGCAAACACCCAGATGCTAGGATCTTTCCTCTTACCAGACTGTAAACTATTTAGTACAACAGCATCAGTAAAAACAGATTTGCCATGTACAGATCTGTACAAACCCTTCTTCACCTTGACAGGCAGGTAGCATAATGCTGTGTTATTTCAGAACAGCAACAAAAGACACAAAAGCACTAGATTCTGTATTCTGGTATCAAGACTCAAAGCAATAAAGATGTTGCCCACTGTCATACCATGCAGAAGTATTTCAAAGGTGAAGGCAATACTTTTTTTTTTTCTTCCCTCAGTTAAAATGGAAAAAGAGCAAAAAAAACCAACAGGTCAAACTCAGAACACAGAATTAATAGCATTTCAATTTGTTGCTTTTGCATTGCACTGAACAGGACAGCTCACTGCACGGTTGCAAGAGTCAACAGCTACAGAAGACTTTAGTAGGACTAGTAGGTTGTTCCTGCACTGAGGTGGACAAGGACGTTGTCAATACCACTGTCTTTATACTCCCAGATGCCAGAGATTCTCTGTGATAACCTCCATTCCCTCAGCCTGACTTTTAAAATAATTTCATATCCATTTTGGGTGGAGCACATCCCCAAGGTCTATGCACCACTGAAAAATTTAGGCCTACTTCCCCCATGGGCCTTATGCTTACTCTCTCATTAAGATACATTTGAGGATACTCTTAAGACACACTTAACTATATATAAAAACACCAAAACAGTTTGTAAAAGAGTTTATAATTTTATTGTAAACAGGAGAAGCAAAAATGTCGAAGAAAAGTCCTCACTTCCCAGCTACCAGAGCTTCTACAGAAAAGCACAGTAACTTTAAGTTACGCTTCAGGGGAAAATTCAGCATTTCAGAACAGCACGTCTTTTTTTTTTTTTAAAAAAGATACATAAAACTTACATGGTGTAAAGGCAACATAAGAAGGACTCTCTCAAATCCTAAACGGTGCTCCAAGGAACTAGAAGGAATTCCCTGGACAAAGCCTACTACTCCCACCCGGTCTTAAGAGAGTTGACTTCTCTTTGCTTTTGCCTCCCATGTTATTCCCCTTACAGAGTCTTTTTTTTAATTATTATTTTTTATTACAAGAGTTTTCTCCATCCCAGTGACATCATCCCCTTCTCAGGCATCTCTCTGCTTATCAGCCTAGACTTTACAGTGGAAAATAAATACAAGGCACCCAGATTTCCAAGCAAGCTCAACAACTATATCGTAAATCAGAGACAGACAGCATTATTATATCATCTTTTCTCATAAAAGTGTGCAAAGCTCCATCTCTCCTCTGCATGGAAAGACTGCTTTTCTATGTGTCATTTATGGTATTTACTATATAAGCTTTGAAATGCTATACTTCTAATAAAAAAATTAGAAGTTAAAAAAGTTACTGGGTTCACATCACGAAAAAACCCCATGTGATGAAATTTCTTTTTCTTAGACTATTACTTCAATGGCAAAAATCCTTCAAGACTCAGACACACGCTTGTTTAAACCAAATTACAACAGCTGAAAGAAATTTCCGTATGACTTATAAGTAATATCTTTAATTTATGAAACATAGTGAGTAAATGCAATAAAAGCTCAGGAACAGGAGGACATTAAATTAAGAAGAAAGGGGAACAAAGAGTCATATAATAATCTTACATACTCACTTGAAACTAATTCTTCTTTCCATAACTTTCTCTGATGTTCTTAGATGACTGTACACAGTGGCTGTAGTGTAGTAACATGGTAGTGTGTCAAAATGTAGCTAGTCAGCAGGCAGTTTAAAATACAAGTACTGCACTATAGCTGCTCTTCTAATAAAAAGAGAGAAAAAGTATTCTACCTCTTCTATCTATATTAAGAACAACCACACTAAAAATGTGTAAAAATTTTGCTCTTTTACACAAAGTAAGTAAGGAAAAACAAAAAGGTCTTCTGAGATCTAAGCCTTGGAGCCTTGCCCAGTTATCCATTAATATTGTCTTAACACTTCACTTGTTCAGAGTTTTAACATTACTATAGACACATTACTATAGACACTACAGACAAAAAGTCCTAAGATACTCTTTTGATGACAACAGCATAAAACCGTTATCAGTTTTGTGTATATGAGCTGGCTGCAATCTCAGTGAGGACTACAAACCTGAATTATGTGTAATTTAAGCACAGGTGTGCTACTACGTGGAAGCCTAGATTCTTTCAAGCTCAGAATAAAAAGCTGCTCTGTTAGGTAACAAATGAGTACCTTTTTCCTGCAAAAGGAGAGAAAAACACCCACAGCCACAATCAATTAAAAAAAAGAATAAATGCGAATTTCAAGAGGAACTACTTATTTCATGGCATTACCTCCTACCTACTTCACAAACAAGCCCAATCATTAGTGAAGTAAACTGACCTGATTAAATATATTCCTCTAAAACCAATACTTGCTAAATGATTTCTAGACAGAAAAATAACAATTGATTAATTTATTTAAAATATTTTCCTTACTCAGCATATTAATAACAACAAAAAAGGAAGAGTTAGCAGTAATCTTTTTAGAAGTACCAAAGTCTTCCTCCTTTGCTCCTTTTCAGAAGAGATTTGGTAAGCTTTTCCTTGGCAGAAAACCCTGGGATGGAGAGTCTGAAAAGAAATATGACAAAGCGTGGAAATGGGGCAGAGGGGCTTGGATGAACCTCGCTAAAAAAAAAAACAAAGGAACAAGGTCTGCAAAATTTCATTATCACAGCTCAGTGCTCAATGATAACTGAAATGAAAATACTTCATCCTCTTGCTGGAAATACGTCTAAGCAATAGCTGTTTACTTGGAAAATAAATCTACCTTGCAGGTACTTGTATCTACCCATAGATGCCTTCTACAGAACTAAGCACTAAATATTTCCTGTTGTACTGCTCTTTCCCCAATTAAGATGTTAGGTGAACTATTGAGAACTATTTTAAAAACATCAGGGTGCTTTTTTAAATACTTCCCAGGCACACACTTTTGAAACTAGCTGTTATTTAGCTACAACACCAGAGAAGGCCTTCACCTTACAGAATTACTTTTCTTAAATACAAGAACTCTTTCAGGGAATGTAAGATTTAACAGTTGCTGGTGTTTCCCTGCTAGTTCTCCTCGTCCTGTCCCCCATGACAAAATATTTTCCCTTCAAGATTTTCCTGGCCTTTGCAGTTAAAAGGAAGATGATGTTTACATTAATTTAATAATTACAGCTAATCATCTTTAGAACAAAGACAACCAGACCGTTACATACTCCCATATGCCCTTCAGTTTTTGTTTTGTTTTGTTTTTGCTTCCCTACACCTGTACTTGTCCTGGTTTCAGCTGGGATAGAGTTAATTTTCTTCCCATTACTGGGCACAGTGCTGTGGTTTGGATTTAGGATGAGAATAATGTTGATAACACACTGATGTTGCAGGCAATGTTTACATCAAGGCAAGGACTTGTCAGCTTCTCATACTGCCCTGTCAGTGAGGCAGCGGGGGGTGCTCAAGGAACTGGGAGGGGACACAGCCAGAAGAGCTGATCCAGACTGGCCAAAGGGATATTCCCTACCATATGATGTCATGCTCAGTATATAACTGGGGGATTGGCCAGGAGCCAGGGTGTCTCAGGAACTAGCTGAGCATCAGCTCCATGTCATGAGCAATTGTGCTGTGCAACATTTGTTTTTTATTTTCTTTGATTATTATTATCATCATCATCATCATCACTATTCTGTCCTATTAAACTGTCTTTATCTCAGCCCACAAGTTTTACTCTTTTTCCCCACAGTTCTGTCCCCCAACTCACTGGGGTGAGGGAGGAGTGAGTGAACAGCTGTGTGGTTGTTTTAGCTGCCGGCCAGGTTAAATCATGACAGTATTATGTTTGAAAACAGATCAGCACCTACTGTATGCAGAAGGCTAATTCTACAAACAAGTTTCCAAGCAATTCACAGCCTTTGACATTAGCTTGTCTTTTGCCACTGATGCAAATACAAAATGAAAGAAATACAGCACTACCAATAATGGGGCCCAAATACGCCTGCTTACTAATTACCTATATCATACTGCCTGTTCCTTCAGCTGATTCATTACACCCTTTAAACACCAAACACGACAAAGAATGTTTACCCCACACAACTAAGTGCAATGTAAACATACCTCAGTAACAGTTAGCTGAAGCTGGTACACTCACAGAGCAAAAGGCGCCTTCCGAGGACAGTGACTCAAGCCTGGAAGTTACCTATAGGCAACACAGTCTTGAGTTAATATGTAAGCTGAGCTGTGAAGGCATGGCTGATTTTCACCGTGCACCTGTCAGGGTGCTGGTCTGTCAGCCTCAGAACAGAGCTCTGCCTTTATCTGCAGTTGTGCAGCTCAACAAATAAAACACAATCACAAGTAGATCAAAAGTCACCAATTGCAAGCGGTGTCAAAAGAATACTGTGTTACAGAACAATTTGTGTGATTTTAAAAGAGTATTCCTAGTGATTCAGTCAGCCTCAAGAAGATTAACTGTCATGTTGCCATAATAAGAGATTAGAACACGTTACCTCTTCTAATCACTGGTGTAACTGACACATCCAAGTTTCAAAAGCATAACTCAGCTTATAAAAAAAAAAAGCTTGATACAGAAGGACAAGTTGGTATTTAGAATCATGGGCTAATTTTTCTGATATGCAAGCCACCTCACCCAAACACCCGCCTCTGCCTGTAATCTCACTAGCGATACCTCCTCCAAGTATTAACTGCACAATTTAAAGCTTCATACGTGACTAAAATTGGCACCGAGAAGGTGTAAAGAATCTCTGTGACATGGATTCACAACGGTGACGATTTAGGACAACTGCCCTCTTGGTATCCTGACCATCTTGGATGTAGTTTGTAAGGCAGTCAGAGCTCAAACAAATATTCTGAAATAACCACCAAGGGAGTATGATTTGAGCCACAAAACAGAAGATCTACTTTAATCATACTATAGCAACTTTTAGAGAAATGAGATACTTAAAAAAAATAGTATTTATTTAGATACTTACTCACAGACTACTGTTGTAAGCTAAAATGCCTCACTAATATTTCTATTGATAATAGAGTAGGTCATTGTAACCTTTGGAACATGCAGACGAAGGAGTTAACATGTAGGACGCATATTCTGAGCTGTGTATTCATTATTGTTCATTGTCTGAGAATAAAGTAACTAGGTGTCTGAGAACAGGAGGACCATCCTTGAAACTTCCCATGTATTTAATTAGAATGAGGTATGTTTAGATAAGATGTAGCAAAGGCATCTTGACTAGAGGAACACTTGTTAACAAAGAGATAGACATCCTTGAGAGCCAAAAGTCAGCAGAAATTCCTCTAGTTGGTATCCTTAGCGTGAACCATCTCATTATAATATGAAAACCACACCTTCAGTGCTAAAAACTGCCCCTCCCCAGATAAAGACCCCTACTCACTGAACATGCCTAGTGAATTTAGGAGGTACTGTGTTTTTAAATCAAAGCAAGCAAAGAGTTGACCAACTGTAGTTTAGAAAGTATGAATACGTACAGGTTATGCTGATGAATGTATGCATATGGATAACTTGGGCTAATAAAGGTAAACTAACTCTAACTCTGGGCATGCACGATAGGAGGAGTGATCCCCCGTGCACCCAGTGCTGCAATAAAGAATGCCGCTTTCTAGAACTCCAAAGCGAGTCTTAGAGAGCTCCTCTGCCAGATTTTATGGTAGTACTGTGGTAAATCACTGCAGCTTAGGGACACTGCAGCAGTAAAGCACCAGGCTTTCATGTAAGATAGGCTACAAAGAATACAATGGCAGTGTATATACTACTTCCTTGTACTTTTAAAGGACTTACAACTAAGAAAATCAAGACTAGCATTTCATAATACCTCATGCTGCTAGTCGTAAATTGATTTCACGCTGATGGTGTCTACTCAGCTTGACATTTGATGAGTCAATGCATCTCCTTCTTTATACAAAAACATCTTGGAGGGGAACGGCCTGATGTAAAGTTACCAGACTTGCAGAATGAGAAGGCCACACTTGTATTCTCACTTTGCAACTCTTTTTTGTTTCTAATATATTTACTTTTACTTTGTTTTTGCTAACTTCACATTCACACATTTCTGAGAGCATCATTACATTTCAACTACAGTTTTACATAAATAAGACTTAAAAAGAGTAAGCTACCAAATAACTATCAAGGAGAAGTTTTCCTGATATATGACTTCTGACCATTTATATTTAAATTCTGACCATTTATATTTAAATTATAACCAAAAAACTCGATTGAGTGATTGAAAAGCCCATATACTCAGCAGCAGTAATTTTTAAAGAATCTGAAGGTGTAGCACAGCAAAAAATACCAGCAGTAATTAATCTGTATCACTTTGAGATACAAGCTTCTTTTGTTTTGCTAGGACTAAAGGAAGACTAAACCAACATGCTAAATCTTATGTCTAAATATTTAGTGGCTAATGCAAAGCAACATCAAATGTAAATTTTAAAAATAAAGTTTGTTTCCTGAAAACTTCATCTTTTAATAATGAGACAGAAAAGGAGAGCAATAAATTAAGAATCTCTTATCCATATCTAAACAAACTAGTCTGTTTATGAGTGACAATTTTAAAATAGGGAAACTATGAAATTGTAGTCATTGACCAATACATATATAAGATTTGTTATATTTTAATGAGCAAGTCAGATGTATTTTACCTTTTTAATCAGTGGTGAGAGGGAGCTGGGAAGAAAGACACAAAAGATGCAGACAAATCTTTAGTCATCACTAATCTTTACTGCCTCTTTACTCAGTACCCTATAGTTAGTCATATAGCCTGTAATTTTCAGCCATCTCCTGCTGCTGCTTCCAAAACAGCAGAAGTATTTTATTACTTTATTATAATGTAATTATACTCAATATATTTGAAGTAGTTTCCCCACTTCAGGAATGCAGTTTTTTTGCTTCACAAATGTTTTAAACATACTATTTGCCAAACATTTATCCAGACAAGAGAGCCGTACTTCCTTTCTGCTCAGAAATGCAGAGCCACTGTGCATAGTAGAGTGCCAAAGTATTAAAAACAGAACATAGTAACTAATAATAAATATTGAAGAATTCTAGATTTGGGGGAAAAAAAAATTTAAAAAAAAGGAAAGACTTTCCATTAAATATTCCCTGTATACGTTTGAAACTATTACCACTCTCTCTGCACCAACACTGCCTTATGCTCATTTTATATCATGCTACTTTGGAAATCAAACAAGCAGACCTGCCTTTAGGAAAACTGAGTTCCTAATATAGCATTTCTGTAAGATCCAGGGCATATTTGGAACATTCCGTACGTGTGACAGTGTGAAATGAATGGAAAGCCTCTCTCTAGTGCACACTCTTGAGCTGCCAGAAGATCCTGGCATACAAGCAACTGGCACTGCAGTGTTCAGGCCATCATGACCTCAGTGCAGATGGTTTGTTTTCCAGATGTCTATTATTAAACAGTTGTAATTTGTTTTCTGGATAAAAAGAACCTGATCCTACAGACACATGCAGACATAATGCCACCCAGGCTACTTCCAGGAATACTGCCAACTGAAGTCAATGGCAATAAATCACAGAGGCACAATTACTAGAACACATTTTTTCAGGATAGGGATTTACGCCTGACTCACTTAAAATTATATAGCTAAACATAAATGGATGCAAGATTTTCAAGTTACACATTCAGATGTAGAGACATTAATTTATTTATAGAGACCGTGTAAGCTTATTGAAAGGAGACAATAATTTACATTCAGATTTACTTACCTCAAGATCCAAATATATTTATACACAGCTTCAATATCCCCTGCACATTAATTCAATTAAAATGCAACACAAAAAATACAAGATAGAACAGGAAGAGATCATAAAACCAACAGAGCTAGCAATGGGACTCTTCCTATGCAAACAAACATGTGCGGGTGGCCTGTGAGAGTAGGATTATGAAACTACTACTATACAGAAATCCTTCCACGTATTAAAAACTAATTCAGTCATCTGTAGTACACACAACAGAACAGTAACGGCTTTTGGGGTACAAGAGACAGAAGTGCAAGTCCACTGCACTAAATGCATTGCTGAGTAGAAATTCTGCCAGCTGTGAAAACGTCCCAGTGATCCCAGTTTTCAGTTGCCAATTTGATGCCTTTACAATACACTGATCCCTTTAATAGGCTTTGGTTAGAGAAAAGGGACAGGCAGGAGCTGATCCAGGCTACCTTAAAGTTAATATGGACCTTTCCACTAACATCAGTGGCCTCTAAATAAAACTCAGCATCTATCCACTCATTTTCTTTGTGCATGTGATTTAGATAATTCAGCAAAATAATCCCATGCCCCTACAAAACTGAATAACCACCCTTCTCTCCCCCAAAACAAACCCAGAAAAGTCAACGCGGTACTTTCTCCTCCTTCAATTAAAAACATGCCCTGAACTTAATCTAAGTATTTACTCTAGCACTTACTCGCTGACTCCTGAATTTAAAAAACTTTCCTCTTCCTTAGCTTTATGATCTGAAAATCAAATACGATGATTCTTTCTTCTTCTCTCCTTCATCTCTACGCTCTAGGTAGGCTGGGAACTACTTAAGAAACAACTGCTTTTATTAAAAATATCTGGGCAGCACTGCAAAACATTTAAATACAAACATGTACAAGCTTAAGCAGGTATTTTCATTGATGTATACTGTCTACATAGAAAGTAAGGGAGCAAAAAAAACATACAAAAATGGAAAATCATGCAGAGTTTTCCATTATACCTATTTCCATCCACACTATCTCTTCTTGACATAAGCACTGGATGTTCAAATCCTAATTTAGTTCAGATCCAGCTGCAGCAGAAGTAAGAAAATCCAAGACTAGCGTTATCAGCAAGACATTTAGTGTCTTCTGGTTCATTTAGTATCCATAACTTATTGCTGTGCAAAGAAAATTTCCAGGAGTTTCATTTTACTAGCACATATTTAGGCTTGAGAATTTTAACACTCTTCCTTCAAGGCTCTTATTCAAAGTTTAAGTTCAGAAAGACCTGCAGTCATCTTACAAACTCACTCACGAAATCTTTAAACCTTTGCAGACCAGCCAAAGAAAATTGTCTGAAATTTTACCTAGAAAGCTGTATTACCAGTAACAATGTAAGGGTCATCAAACTGCACCTTAAAACTGCATGTTAATTAGCACAAGAGAAGGAATTGGTTCAGAGGACAAACACACAAAAAGGATGATAACGAGCCAAATCACAGAATGCTTTGGTTTGGAAGGGACCTTTAAAAGCCATCTAGTCCAACTCCCCTGCAACAAGCAGGAACATCTTCGACTAGATGAGGTTGCTCAGATGTGACCATCCAGTTGATTCCTTGTCCAGCGAATGGGTCCATTCATCAAATCCATGTCTCTCCAGTTTAGAGACAAGGATATTATGGGGGACCATGTCCAAGGCCTTACAGAAGTCGAGATAGGTGACATCTGTAACTCTTCCCTTGTCCCCTGATGTAGTCACTCCATCACAGGAGGCCACTACGCTGGTCTCTGGCAAGACTTGCCCTTGGTGAAGCCATGCTGGCTGTCTCAAATCACGCCCTTGTCCTCCACGTGCCCTAATGCAGCTCCTACGAGGATCTGTTCCGTGTTCTCCCCAGGCACAGAGGTGGGGCTCTCAGGTTGGTAGTTCCCAGGTTCCTCCTTTCGACGTTTTATAAAAACGGGTGCAATGTTTCCCCTTTTCCAGTCACCAGGGTCATCACCTGACTGTCATGACTTTTCAAACAGCATGGAGAGTGACATGGCAACCACATCTGCCAGTTCCCTCAGGACCCTGGAATGCATCTCGTGAGGTCCCATAGACTTAAGCCCATTCACGTTCCTCAGGTGGCCTTAAACCTGATCTTCTCTTACGGTGGGAGGGACTTTTCTCCCGCAGGCCTCACCTTTATGTCCATCCACTGCAGATGTGTGGGAAGAGAGGATGCCAGTGAAGACTGAGGCAAAAAAGTTGTTGGGGTACCTCAGCCTTCTCCTCATCTGTTGTTACCAATTTGCCAGTCATGTTCATCACGGAGGGGTTCACTTTCTTTGACCTTCTTTTTCTGGCTGACATGCCTGTAGAATCCCTTCTTATTATTCCTGCTTCTCTTGCAAGCTCAGCTCCAGACGTGCCTTGGCCTTCCTGACGCCAACCCTACGCAACCAGGCAGCCTCCTTGTCCTCTTCCCAGGATATCTGTCCCTGCCTGTGCATTTCCTTCTTGCTCTTTAGTTTGACCAGCAGGTCTCAACTCATCCATGCCAGTCTGTTCCCTTCCTTTCCAGATGTCTTACATCTGGGGATCGAGAGCTCCTGCGCTGTCTGCAAAGCGTCTTTAAAGATCTGCCAGCTCTGTTCTGCTCCCTTGTCCATGAGGGCAGTTTCCCAGGGGGTCCTATTGACTAACTCCGTCAACAGCAGGAAGTTTGCTTTCCTGAAATTCAGGGTCCTGACTTTACTCTTTGCCAGGCCCGTATCCCTCAGGACTGAGAACTCCATCAGTGTATGACCTCCAATCTTGATGTCACTGATCAGCTCACTTGCGTCAGTGACTATCAGATTCCAGTAATGCACCCCCTTTGGTAGGGCTGCCTATTACCTGGCTTAAGAAGATATCCTCAATACATTCCAGGAGTGTGCTGGATTGCCTGCAGCTCACCAAGCTACTTTTCCAGCAAATGTCCAGGTGGTTGAATATACAATGGCTTCTCAGCACAGGCATTATAGGCAACACTATTTACTGTAAATTCAAATCTAATGCTTCCAGTATGAGCATCAGACACTATAAAGCTACCTCAATCCATCCATAGTTGGTCTCATCACAGTTTCCGAGCACCTCGCTATTTTAAAACCTTTAGCTTTACCATATGTGCAAGCAATGTTATCACCGTATTTTACAGAAGGATTAGCTGTGTTATTGATGCAGATGCTTTGTGGCAGAACACAGAACTGAACCCAGGTCTCTCAAATACCATATTTGCACCCACAGCCAGAGCACCACTTCTTTTAACAGTACGTACAATGTGATAATACAGCGTAAGAGCACGGGGAGAGTTAGATAGGATACAAGAAAGCAGAAGCAAAACCAACCAACCAAACTCCTAAACCACCACCACCAAAACCAAGCTATCCAGTATATACTGCAGTCTCAAGCTAGTTATTGAACTTCCTGATTCAGCCTTTAATTTATTATCTCTCTCTCTATTAATCTACCTACCTATATAAATACACATATGTGTTTACACATCCATAGCGATGCAAATCTAAAAAAACAAGGATGCTAATTACCAAACAATAAAGGCGAGGCATGCTTCTACTGCAAAGCTTGCAATTCTTGCTTTACTTTCTTGCTCTTCCAGGGTAAAAAAAGGCCATGACTGATTAGCAAACTACTTACATATTGCAGAAGTTCTGCATAGAATTAAAAATGCAGCACTTTAGGTATAATAAAGAAGACCCTTGTGAACCAGAAGTTTAAGCATTTATCTACTCAATTAATCACTGGAATACTTAGTACTATGGATGTGAAACAGTTAACAGAGTATTTCAGAATTACTGTTTCTAATCATACCTCCTTCAACCACATTACTAGTCCTTCACACAAATTATTCTGCTTCAAGAATTATCTGACCTGCAATTTCCCCTCACAACAATATAATAAAAAAATAAAAAGTGCTTTGTTTATTCCCCTCTGAAATTTTTTGTGCTGCCCTAAAGATGTAGGAAAAAGTGGGAAAGGACAGCCGAAAGCCTCCACGTCATCTGCATGTCAGAATTACATGAATTATAAAATATTAACTATGCTGCCTGCTCAAACTTCCTCTAGGAACAGAAAATGAAGGAAAATTAAGATTTTCACAGCGGAAAAGAAAATGACAAATTATATTAATTCTGATGTTTAGAACTATTGGCAGTGATTGCCCTCTACCAGCACACCAAGGCTGCTGATGCTAGTACTGTCAGTGCAATGCACGTGAATGTACAGCATTAGAACATAAGCATTCAAACTATTAATACATTCTCCACCACCAAAAGTATCTGAACCTGATACTTTTGAATTTCAGCTAGTAAGTGACTTGTTTTAAATCTTCTAATGTTTTAAGATTTAAAACTGGACTCAGTATGGGATAGGAAGAAAAAAAAAAGTCAAAATATTGCAAGGTACTGCATGGGAGACGACTAAGCAAGAGCCAAGTAAAAGAATGTGGAGTTTATCTCTTGTGGTTAATGGTTCATATCCAGTCCATCTCAATAGTGTCTGAAGCTCCCTACCATGAATGTTTTTTTACCACTTAGATGGTGGAACTGGACTAGGAGTGATGAACTTGCCAAGCTGAAAAGTTTTAATTAGCACCCTTGTTCTGGAGTACAAAGAGAACACGCTCTCCTTGAGTCCAACAACGCTGCATACTTTCCCTTTTACGTAATTTTAAAAAAGCTAAATATATGGTCTATAATACGAGTACTTATTAAGACAAAAGGCATCAACACTTCTCTACAGCTGTCATATCCTGTGAGAGTTAATACTCCCTACTGCCCATTCAGCTTCTCTGCAGCTTGTCTTCTGCCACAGCTGGGACACGAGCAGCATATTTGAAGTCAACATGAATTTTATGTCTACAGAACTACCTCTTGAACAGTAGGTAAGATCTTTAAACAAAAAATATAACATTATTAATAACTCAGTCAAAAAATTTGGTATAATTTCTCCTGAAGCTCAAAAGCTGGAACTCAGAGAGGCAACTCTTAAGGAAGATGTGAAGGATCTTACACAAAATCCAAGTAACGATGTAAAAATGTGGTAAAATACAACAGACTTTACTTGGGACTTCAACTTACTATACTAATTCTTCCGAAATTCATGGCCACACATAGACACTCATACTTTCTGATCAGCAATAATTAAGCAGCATTAAAAAAAATTAAGCATAAGGGACACCTAGAGATCTGTGTGCAGTCACAAGGTCATGCTCCCATTGCAGAGACATGGTGGGACAGCTCACATGGCTGGAATGCTGTCATGGATGGTTATGCACTTTTTAGGAATGACAGGCCAGAAAGGCAAGGTGGTGGAGCTGCTCTTTATGCGAGAGAGCCACTGGAGTATATTGAGCTCTGCCCAGGGTTGAATGAAGAATGAGTTGAGAGCTTGTGGGTAACAATTAAGTAGCAGGCTAAAGTGAGTGACATTGTTGTGGGTGTTTACTACAGGCCACCTGATCAGGATGAGGAAATTGATGAGGCCTGTTACAAACGGCTGGATGTAGCCTCATGGTATCAGGCTCTGGCTGTCACGGGGGACTTCAGCCACTTTGATGTTTGCTGGAAAAGTAACATGGCCACACACGGACAGTCTAGGAGGTTCCTGCAGAGTACTATTGAGAACATTTTGACACAAGTGGTACAGGAGCCCATGAGGAGAGGGGTGCTGCTGGACCTTGAACAAAGAAGGACTGGCTGGTTGAGGATGTGAAGGTTGGGGGCAGCCTTGGCTGCAGTGACCATGGGATGGTGTTATTGATAGGCCACTCTCAATCATCTTTGAAAGGTTGTGGAGAACAGGAGAGGTGCCTGAGGACTAGAGGGAGAACTAGAGGAAGGCCAGTGTCACTCCAGACTTCAGAAAGTGCAAGAAGGAGGAGGGAGAAACTACAGGCCAGTCAGCCCTCACCTCCATCCCTGGAAAGGTGATGGAACAGCTCATTCTGGGGGTTATCAATAAGCATGTGGAGGAGAAACAGGCTATCAGGAGCAGTCAACATGGATTCACCAAAGGGAAATCATGCCTGACCAACCTGATAGCCTTCTGTGATGGCATGACCAGCTGGGTGGATAAGAGGAGAGTGGTGGATGTTATCTACCTTGACTTGAGCAAGGCTTTTCACACTGTCTCTCGTAACATCCTTGTTAGCAAGCTTAGGAAGTGTGGTTGGATGAGTGGACAGAGGCAGGTTGGGAACTGGCTGAATGGCAGAGCTCACAGGGTTGAGCGAAGCGTCACAGCCTCTCGTCAGTGGCCTGTAGCTAGTGGTGTGCCCCAAGGGTCAGTACTGGGTCTGCTTTTATTCAACATAGTCATCAATGACCTGGATGAGGGGACAGAGTACACCCTCAGCAAACTTGCTGACGATACCAAGCTGAGAGGAGTGGCTCACACACCAGGCGGCTGTTCTGCCATTCAGCCAGACCTGGACAGGCTGGAGAGTTGGGTGGAGAGGAACCAAATGGAATTCAGTAAGGGCCAGTGTAGGGCCCTGCACCTAGGGAGGAATAGCTGCAAGCACCAGCACAGGTTGGGGGTTTCCATGCTGGGAAGCAGCCTGCAGAGAAGGACCTGGGAGTCCTGGTGGATAGCAAGCTCTCCATGAGCCAGCAGTGTGCCCCTGCGGCCAAGAAGGCCAATGGTATCCTGGGGTGCATCAGGAAGAGTGTGGCCAGCAAGACCAGGGAGGTTATCCTCCCCCTCTACTCTGCCCTTGTGAGGCCACATCGGGAATATTGTGTCCAGTTCTGGGCTCCCCAGTTCAAGAAAGACAGGGAACAACTGAAGAGTCCATCAGAGGGCTACTAAGATGATTAGGGGGCTGGAGCACCTCTTGTAGGAGGAAAGGCTGAAAGAGCTGGGTCTGCTCAGCCTGGAGAAGACTGAGAGGGGATCTCATCAATGCTTATCAATACCTAGAGGGTGGATGCCTAGAGGAAGGGGCCAGGCTCTTTCAGTGGTGCCCAGTGACAGGACAAGGGGCAACGGGCACAAGCTGGAACACAGGCAGTTCCATCTCAACATGAGGAAAAACTTTTTCACTGTGAGGGTGATGGAGCGCTGGCACAGGCTGCCCAGAGAGGCTGTGGGGTCTCCTTCTCTGGAGATACTCAAAACCCGTCTGGATACGATCCTGTGCAACCTGCTGTAGGTGATCCTGCTCCAGCAGGGGGGCTGGACTAGGTGATCTCCAGAGGTCCCTTCCAACCCCTGCCAATCTGTGATTCTGTAAAGAAACTTGGAAATTTGCTATACTAATAACTTCAACCTCACTTTTGCTGTGGCAGGTATCTGGCAGTAGATGGTCACACAAGTCATTTACACATTACATTTTAGATCTACAATGTTTATAAGCACTGTAACAACAATCTAAAAGGACTGATTTACCCGATAGTGGTTGTATTGATATCCCTTGACTTTGGACACTGTATTGCCCCAATGTGCATCCACATGAAAAAGAAACATTAAGGCTTGAGCTGGTAGAATTCTTACTGACACTGCCAGTAAGAAGCGCAAACTCCAGCAGCCAATCAACCACAGTAGAACCCACCCACTCACACATTTGCCTTTAAGAGCACTCTGAGTACCTGCAATACACTAAATACTATACACTATGCTATGCAATAGTTATGGTTTAACCTGAGATGTTAACTAAATCACCAAGCAGCTGCTCACTCACCACTCCCACCTCAAAGGGGACAGGGAGGAGAATGGAAAAAAAACCTTGTGGGCTGAGATAAAGACAGTTTAATAGGACAACAAAAGAAGATAATAAATAATAATAAGAACAAGTGATGAACAAATGCAATTGCTGACCACCTATGGGACACCTCCACCTTGATACCCAGTGTGTTTCTGAGCAGCGATCCTGCCTCCCAGCTGGCTTCCCCAGTTATATAGGGAGCATGAGGTTATATGTTAAGTAATATCCCTGTGGCCAGCCTGGGCCAGCTGTCCTGGCTGTGCTCTCCCAGCTTCTGGTGCACCAGCCAGGGAGTGAGAAGCTGAAAAGTCCCTGACTTAGTCTGGAAGCTACAACCACTCTGCAACAAGCAAAAACATCAGTGTGTTATCAACACTATTCTCATACCAAATCCAAAAGCACCACACCAGCCACAGTGAAGAAAGTCAACTCCATCTCAGCTGAAACCAGGACACCAATGTAGTTTAGATTCTTACTTAGCTCTACACTCAGTTACCATTATTATATTACAAACAATAGAACAGGTTCAGACAAATACAGCATTGATAGGTTAAGTATAAAAACTACAGATAAACTGATGCTGTAACAAGGGTAAGAACACAGTCCTGATGGACAGTCTAATCACAGATCTGCAGAGTAATTTTTTACTTTACTTTGACCAGGGGTTATTTTATCACTTTAAGATGCACATAAAAAGTGCACGCTTCATTCTCCACAGAAATATTTCCTGAGAAGTATTCCCTTACCGGTGAAGAAAGTACATGCGATCTTAAACTAGAACTGTTTTTTTGATTTGGGTTTTTTTTTTGTGCTGTTGGTTTGTGGGCTGGTTTGTGGTTTTGGGGTTTTTTTGTTTGTTTTGGTTTGGGTTTTTTTTTGTTGTTGGTTTGGTTTGGGTTTTTTGGTTTTGTTTTGGTTTATTTTTTTTAATAATAATGTTTCTAATTTCTAATTATTTAATAGCTAGAAAAGAAACAGCAATCCCCTTCGAGATGTGCTTAAAGACTCACAATAACTACAACAAAATTATTTTTTCCAAACAAAAACAATACACAGCTTTAGGAGATGATTCAGGTAGAAAGTCTGAAAAGAAAGTAATTTTCATCACTTCAGTGTGAAGCACCAAGGAAAAAAGTCAACACTTCAAATTATGCCAATTCTTTTATTCCTTAAATAACCTTACCACCACAAACAAAAGGCATGGCAGAATGATAAATTGTGTTCAAGATTCCTAAGAAAAGAGCTTTTCTTTTCACAGCAAAATTGTCCATCCTAGATGAGACAACATAATTAATAGTAAGATCATTATAATCGTAAGATATTAATGCTAGAAAAACACACTACATTAGCAGTACCAAAAATAGGTTATGTCATCTAGCTGTTTGCTTGTTTTTTCTCTCACCTAAGACACAAAGTATTCAAGCACCAAGTTACTGAACTCCCAAATACCATTAAACAGATGTGTGGCAAAAGGGCACAGGTTGAACATCTTCATATGAAACGAAAAAGATGAAAGAACACAGCTTGCACCTCAGAACAGGTTTGCAAATTTCCCTTCTCTTAGCAACGACATACTGATGCCTGCTAATGCGCCCTCATAAAAAACTTATCAAACAAGTCTTTAGTAAGCTACACTCCAGGATCGTTGGACATTAAAAAATACATCCCCTCTGTATCTTCAAAGCTTTCAGTTGTGTCCCGCGTGAGCCCTTCCAATAAAAAACCCCCAACTGATAACTTTGAATTTCACTCTGCTCCCAGTAGGTTCTTCATTCACATGCAAGCAAGAACGAGTGTGTACAAAATGTAAGACCAGGAGAACAGTACCTACAGACCGGTCTTCAAATTAATACAATGCAAGACAGAAGCACGTCTCGACTGATTGGTGATCAGTTTTTGTCACTCACGCTATCTTAAATAACACGTTAAATGACTGAGAACACAAGCAAATATCCACTACCAACTCGCACAGGAACTGCTGACTGGAAAAGAAACCTGACTGTAACCCATCTATTCCGGCAATCCTTTCGGAAGTGGTTGAGATCGCTTTTGAAAAAATCACAGCCACAACGGGTGTTGTGTGCCTATACCTTCTGAGTCTGGCGGTGACCCTACCCCACTGAGAGCATTCCCAATTACTTTCCACGCATACAGCAACTGCATTTTCTCCCCAGTCTTCCCACCACCCAGACGCAAGAAGTTTATTTTGTCAGCCACCCTGTAAAGACACAAACCCAAAAGAACGATTGCTTTCGAGAAAGTCTGCAAAGTGTGTGCGCACAGACACCACCGGTGCACCTTAAGACAGCCTGCCGACAAGCAGCAGAGAGTTACTGCGGGCTAGGCGCTGCGCTGCCGGACCGGCCTGGGGAGCAGCACGTCCCCAGGCACGGCCGTGCCCCGCTGCCCGGCCGGCAGCAGCAGAGGGAAAACTAACGTCATTCTCTTACACAGCGGCTTCTTTTCCTCCTTCCCTTTCCAGTTCTGCTATTTCGTCTCTTCCATTTGGCTTCGTAGGAAGAGATGAAGACTTTCTCCTCGAGATACGAGGGAAAGAGACCTCTCCTGATCGTCCCTGCCTACAGCTGCAAACTCAACAGCAGCGGGGTAAGACAGCCCTGACATGCCGGTTGGTACCTTTCCCCGGTAAAGCCGCTTCTTGCCGAGCGGCAGTTTGCCGCTGACGAGCTTGTCACGGCAGCGGGGGAAGCGCCG